>PVHX01003352.1:0-145082 GCA_004024805.1 Geosciurus inauris
TGCAGCCCCACTCTGCCTCTCACCCCAACTTACTCTGCTGCCGCTCCTGCCTTCCATCTCTGTGCATTCTGTTTCCTCTGTCTGGTGTCTGTCCAGTGAAATGACATCCCAGGGAATGTTTTTACCTCCTCCAGAAAGCCCTACCCAATTTGCCAGGCAGATATAGGTCTCCTTTCCTCTTCATTATTTTTGCCTTTTCCTTTGGATTATAATTCTCTCTCTACCACTAGACTATACTCGGATCTGAAGGCAGCCCCAGTATTTGACACAATTGGCTGAGCTAATGGGATGGGTGAGCTGATGGACTGACAGATGAATGAGACTCAAGGCTTAGCTCTCAGGCTGTGATGTAATCTTCTATACACAGGTCATTTACTGGGCAGTTGATTTTGGTCCTGTTCAGATCTGCCCCTGGTTTCGGTAGGTATTCTAGACTCGAGAATCAGTGTTACCCACATCATGGGTTTCTCTTTGGGAAATAGGTAACCACCACAAATCCCAGGAAAATCCACTTCCCATTTAATTCAATACTCTGAATTTTAGGAGAATTATCTTCTGTAAAGTCCCTCCACAGCCATATTTGTATTAGTGACAGTGGCCCAGGATGCTGTATCCTTGTGCTTAAGATTCTGGACCTAGGTATAGAATGGGGGACACATTTAGCTCATTTCTGCAGCATTCAAAGGCATAGGCTAAGTCTAGTGTGGCCTGGAGCAATGGCCACTCCCCACCTGGAATATGCTTGGGAAGCAGCTGTCCAGAGAGAGGCTATGTGTGCACACCAGCATCAAGGCTGTTTTGTTTATGCACATGGGTGTGCAGGTGTGTATTCAATCCTTTGTAGTGTGTGACTTAAGTCCCAGGGCAGAGGAGGCAAGAAACATGCTGGTGGTTAAGACCTGAAAAGGTCCCTCAAACAATGGAGCTAATGGTCTGTCCAGTTTCAGGACAGGCTGTCCCAGGAGTTCCCCTGGAGCTCTGGGCCTCCCAGTAGAGTATGGATCACATAACCTCTAGATGGCCAGGAGAGGACACTGTCTCAGAGGGTGGACTGTGAAATCAGATTGCTGTCCAGCACCACCACTCATGAACTGTGCGGACTTGGACAAGTTATTTGGCCTTTTTATTACTGCATTTGCTCACTTATAAAATGCAAATAATAAGAGCATCTACCTAATGGGGTTTTGAGAAGATTAAATGGGGTAACACCCATAAAACTAACAGAACCACGTGCTCAGCCATAGTGAGTGCTATGCAAGAGTTTTTCCCCTCAGACTGACATCTCTGTTAAAAATGGCAAAGAGTGGATACTTAATTTTTTTCAAATGAATAAATTGTTAAATGTCACCTATGTTCACTTCTCATTCTTGCCCCTTCCCTCCTTCACTGTGCACTCTGGCCTCTCCCAATGAAGCACATCAACCTCACTTGCTCTGCTTGACCATGACACACAACACCTGAGGACTGTCTGAAACTCTATGGTCATTGGTGTTCTGGTGGAGACTGTCCCAAGGGCCACCCTCTGGCTCTGAGCACCCTCAGGACTGTGCAGAACCATGCCTGGGCGCTGGTAGACAGTGGTCTCCATACTTATCTCTTTTCTGCCACCCTCAGAAAACCATGGATGAAGAAAACCTCTCAGTCTCCCTGAGACCAAGGGAGACCAAGGGGGACCTAAGGCAGCTGAGACTCAGGCAGCTCAATTCCTTGAGAATCAACGAGATTGACTCCCTCCAAAAACAGTGAGAGGTTGCGTGTTATAAAACCTGTGGGTAAAAGCAGGACCTTCCTTTAAGCAAGTGTCTGGTAAAGTCATGTGATTTCTTTTTTCCTGTGTGACTTTGGGAACTCTCTGTTTTTGAGTTCCCTCATTGTGACATAAGATAAGCTACCTGCTCCCTGGGATTGTTGTAGATAAAGGACCTAGCCCTGGAAAATACTAATTTTGCATTTTTAACCTTATTAAGATATGGAAAATATTATAATAGTTACCCAACAGCAAAGTAGGTTGCTCTAGGAAGCAGTGAGATCCCCAGCACTGCTTGTATTTAAGGAGGGCTGAGGGAAAGGGATCCCTATACTTGATCCTCACCAAATGATATCTAAAGTCCTTTCCAACTTTCACATTCCTATGACAGTTCATTCACTCACTTTTGGCTTTTAATGAGACCCTATCCCATATGGGTCGGCTGGCTTGAGAACCAAGACAAACTGCAACCCATTTCTACCTTCACTGGGTCTTGTCCTTTTGAAGTGTGGGACTAGTTCTGAGTGATTGTCCGCCCTTGAACACAGCCCTGCTGAGCCTGCAATCCTGTACTCACCTACACATAGGGGTGTGGAGGAAACAAAATTAATGTTCTCTAGATCAGAAAGGAAAAGAGCCCCCTCCATTTCTTTAAGAGCATTTCCTTAGAAAACTTGTCATTGTAAACTCTTTCTCTGCCCCTTTGAAATGTATGTAAATTAAAAAAAAAAAATGTTAGCCAAGCCTGAGCATGGCTTGGCTTGGCTCCAGATTGCATGTCTGGAATCACAGCTACTTGGGAAGCTGAGGGAGGAGGATCATGAGTTCAAGGCCAGCCAGGGCCACATGGTGAGAACTTGTCTCAGAAAACCAACCAAACAAAAACAAAACAATCAAGTAATGCTCCAGCCAGTTTGATGACCCAGTAGCCATCTCTTTGAAAGCTAGGCACTGAGGAAGGTGGTGTCCAGCCTGCACCCACTACTCTTTGGGGGAAGGTAGTAGTCTAACTTAAGCACCAGGCTCCACGTTGTAAAACTGCCTGTTGTCATACAGATGTGAGGATAGTTACTTGTCCTTTGAATCAAGGCAATTAACTGACACAAATGACCACCCCAACACTTAGAATGAATGATGTGGGACAAATGGTGCTGTCAAATCCTCTTACTTGAGCTTCCTTAAGAATGTGTATGTGATATGTTCCCTCTGCTTAGCTACATGACAGGATGAGAGTTCTTTCTGCTACTGAGGTTTCTTTAGCAGACACTCTGTCTGCATCACCAGTTTAATACCTGCTTATTTAAATAATAAGACTGTTTTTCTTCTTTCCTATATTTTGTGGAAAAGAATTTCTGGGATGGCAGGCCAGCAGACTTCTTTTCACTAACAAAAACTGTGAGCCAAATGAGGTGAAGTTTCTCAACGTAATACATCTTGGCTCATGGAAATCACAAGAAATTGTCAGACGTCAGTGCCTGTCTCACATCATTAACAACCTGCAGCTCCCACCAAGTCCTGGGCTTCCCTGATGTGGGCCTCAGTGATCTTGGGAGGGATGAACATCATGCAAGCTAACCTTTTTTTATATAGCTTGCCTTGACCTTGAGCAGGTTCACAGTCTGACGATGCTAAAGTTCTTCACCTGGTTGTAAGACAAAGCAGAATCAGGCACAGATGTCATCTGCCCAGGATTTCCAGAAAGAGCTCTCAGACTGCCTTGGAAACACATGAAAGCCTTTATATCACATATACCACATACTCTACAGTCGCACCAGACAACTCTACTTTAGGTTTGCCCAAAGAAAATAAGCAAAGCCAAATATTGACTGCCTTGGTGGGCACAGATCACCTCTTACCACAAACATTCTCAGGATTTACTTGTTTACACCTATTTTATCACCTGTACAAATGACAAATGGAGTGTCTTCTGAGCAGGGGCTTTAGCTATAAATACGGCTTCTATACCATTTGGGGCGTGCTAAGTAGCAAGGAAATATGTAAGACAAAGCAATGCTCTGCCCGTGCAGCTTTTAAAAGGCTAACATTTTATAGAGATTTAGTTTAGCCATAGGGAAATGTGATTTCAGTGCAAGACAGTCTCTGGGTCTCAGGAGAGAATAGAACAGCCATCTCCAGATCACAGGTCTGTTGAGTAAGACCCTCATTTCAATTTCACATTGCAGTTTATCCATTGGGACATTAATAGTGAAATTCAATGTCTTTATGAGTCTTGGCAAGAGAAAATATAGAGTCAAGGAAGCAGGCATTCTTCACTTCACCAAAGCTTGAATTGTGTCAATTCTCTACAAAGAACTGAAGCAGGTGTACTTGAGAATTTCAAGCTGAGTGCAGGGGCTCACATCTGTAATTCCCAACTACTTGGGAAGCTGAGGCAGAAGGATTCCAAGTTCAAGGTCAACCTGGGTAGCTTAGCAAGACCCTGTATCAAAATAAAAATAAAAGGGAGTGTGGATGTAGCTCAACGGTAGAATGCTTGCTTAACATGTGCAATCCTCAATACCACACACACACACAAAATTAAGTTCCAGGATTGCTTTGCTTGCTACAACCAAAGCCTCCCCAGAATTATTCACATGGGCACCTCATTTAGACATCAGTGCAATGTTGGAATGGTTAAAAGTAAACTAATACTATTATTTACAGAAGCTAAAATATGGATATAATGACAGTTCAAACATTAGTACTTTGAGCCAAATGCCTCACACATCACCCTAACAGGGAGGATGATCTTTGAAAACCACAAGTTGTCCCTGGGTTGTACATGGAGATCACTCCCTCCTCTTTCTCCTTACTCTCTTTTTTAAAAAACTTTTTGAACAGACTTTGAATGTGATCACAAATCAATGCATAAACAACTAAAGGAAAGAAACATAAAGATCAAGATATTTGGGTCAGCCTCAGAAATGAATGCACTTCCTGTTAGCTTAGGGACACCATGTTCTAACTTACTTTTAGGCCCCTACTGCCTACAGATCATTTGGGCACAGTTTATTGTACTTTTCTGAGTTTACAGTAAATCTCAGAGTGACAACATTGCCTCTCTGCTCAGAAAGCAGATTTATGGGTGTGGAAGCAGATGAGACAGCCCAAAGGCTGTGTGTTAGTGCTACCTACTGGACCAGAAAGCATTGGTGTAGCTCTTTGAGGAGCCATTGCCCATTCTTGTAAGGACACTAACAGCACCTGAAGTCTAGTAGGCAACAAAGAAGTATATGTGATGAGATTAATGTTGGCCATTACAAGTCCCCAGGACAACTTGAAGAAATGGTTGATTTATCTTGACTGGTTTTAGAAAACCCTGCTATCTTTAGGATAGAGACAATTGTTTGTAGACATTAGCACAGAAGAAAAAGTCTGTCTGCTAATCCTGGGCCAATATAAGAAAACTAGTTCTTAAACATTTTCTAGGTCTTAGATGCTTTTAGTTGAAACATTCAGATTCAGTAGACTTCCAGGTAAGATCCTGGTAGAAGAAAGCTGATGGACCGATCAGTTCCCCAAATTCAATCAAGGTAGAAAATGGACCCTAGAAAAGACCATCATAGAATTATGTGTAAGGCCATGCTGTACCCTGTGATGGTTCCCCTTACGGGTTCCTCCTTCCCTGAGTGACCCAGGTCACAGCCATACACATCAAGTTCTTTGAAGCAATCAATTTACTTAGCAGCTAGCAGAAGTTTTAGGTGCCTTCCAAATGTCAGGGAAAACCACACTGAATTTATTTGGGCATCATGGAGACCCAAATGGTGAGAGAGTACTGAGAGCCAACCACTCTTCTACTCAAACACTCTTGTTATATAGCTCCTTGACAGGTGATATTGTGGGCTAATAGGCCCTTCTCATCTCTGTGCAGTAGCAGGTTCAGTAGGGTATTTGTCTGTACTTCTTTATCCTGAATTTCATCATTCATTGATAATTATATAGTACATATTAAGACTGTACTGTATGTAGAGTATCTTCTCCACTATTAGCATTTGAGACTATCTTCTGCTGCTTCCAATTTCTTTCTTTATCAAGTATGTATTTTAATAGTTCTTTTGCTATTGATCTGTTCTTTATCTATGTTCGTCTTCTCGTACTTTCATTTTTAGGGGGCAGGGAACACAGTATATGCTATATTACTTTTGGGCTGTGTAGAAGTACTTCTTAATATAATTTAAGAAGTTATTCTAGTCAACTACACAGTATTCTACTAGTGAGGAGGCTAAGATCCAGCCAGGCTAACCAATCTGTCCCAAGTTACATATGCAGAATTAGAATCCACACCCCAGATACCCAGGTTCGGCTGTATAGCCTTGAAATCTACTACGTCATCTTCCCATGGCACAGAAGTGTTCTTAGTGTTATTTTAAGCTTACATGATTCACTCTCATTTTTGAGTGAGCATTAGACTGTATCCCTAATTCTAGATTAAAAATTATTATCTCCTTGCCTATAAAAAATTCTTTCCCTGGGCTCATTGTTGAACAATTAGCTGATGTTTGTCATTTCTTGGTAGATGAACTGTCTTTCCCCTCTGTTTTCAATATCTTTGTCACCAATATTATGCAATTTTACTATTATTTGTTTAGATGTCAATTTCTTTTAGTTTGCTTATGTTATATTTGCCTCTTGTCTTTCATCAGGACAAGTCTCGGCTATTTTTCTTCAAGTATGACTATTTTCTTTATTTTCTCTTTGTGGGACTTCAACTAAATGTGTATATGACCTTGATATTCTAGCCATCATTTTTCTTAATTTATATCTCATATTTTTCATTTTCCCACCTCTCTCTGCTATATTCTGAGTAATTTCTAAAGACATATATTCTAGTCTGTTTATTTTCTCTTTAACTGTGTCATAGTAGTTCAATTTGCTTCTCTTCCAAATTAGCTTGGTCTTTATTTTATTTTTGGTATAGGGGATTGAATTGGGGGCAGTCAACCACTGAGCCACATCCTCAGCCCTATTTTATATTTTACTTCGAGACAGAGTCTCACTGAGTTACTTATTGCCTTGCTTTTGCTGAGGCTGGCTTTGAACTCACCATCCTCCTGCCTCAGCTTCCTGAGCCACTGGGATTACAGGCGTGCACCACCATGCCTGGCAGCTTGGTCATTCTTAATGGTCTTTTATTGCTTGTTCATAACTAAGACTCCAATATTTATATCTTTAAACATACCATTTAGAGCTAAACCATAATATTATCAGACAATTCTGTGATCATCCACTCTAAGTCTAATCTGTGGTCATTTCTTCTATTGACTTTCATTTATTGTACCTCTTTGTATACCTAATGATCTTTAGATCTTTGATTGGGAGCTTGTTGTTTGACATCAAATCTGCAAAAATCCAGGGCCTAAACCAAATATAATTTTCCTAGAAAGATTTTGTGTCTGTTTCTGCTGGGAGCCAAGGGATGGGGATTTATTAACTTTTGGACAACTTTGTCCCCTTTCAAGGGTCCTAACTCAATGGGAGGGTTCCAGACTCAGCCCCCTACATCACTATTGGCATCCTGACCTTAGTGGTCAGAAGGGCATCTTCCCTCAAGATTACCCATATCTCCTGGCTTGTTAGCTTGTTACTCTGAGCTTTGACATGAGTTCATTTGGGTGAGTGGAGTGGAAGGATGGTCCTCAGAGATTTCTCCTAATTTTTAGAAATCCAGAGAGCCCTCATATTCAGCATCTATTTATGTGATGGTGAAGTCCAAAAGAGCACCTCGTCTGTTAAATATCTGGAGATAGAAATACTCCTTTTTTGTTTATTTTTCTATATCATATTTCTGAAGAAAATGGCATGGATGTCCATAAATTATAAATCTACTCATGTTTTCTCCATCAGTGTGAAGGAAAAAGAAAAGAAAAAACAAATTCAAAGAGGAGCTATGGCTCCTGCAGCTCTTTTACCTGTTGAACTCTGGAATATGATTGTGGATCATCCTGTAAAGCTATCTGATACAGCTTCTTTACCTTTTAGACACTCATCCAAGAAGAAGGATGGCCAGTACCTTCTCTAAGTTGCTAACTGGCCGCAATGCATCTCTATTATTTGCTACCATGGGCACCAGTGCCCTGACCACTGGTTACTTGCTGAACCGGCAGAAGGTGTGTGCTGAGGCCCGCGAGCAGCACAAGCTATTCCCCCCGAGGTAAGTCCTCTTAGTTTTAAAATAACTCCAAGTGCCAGCCAGAAATGTGCTTATCCCTGCTGAAAACTGTCAGCAAGGATCCTTGTTTAGTCCTTGAGGATGACAAAGTCAAATTGACAATCACTTTTGGGATTCCTCAAGCCCAGTGTCCTGTGGCAAATACAGGGAAGTGTAGCATCATCTTTCCTGCCCAAAGCTCGCAGGCCAGTTGAACAGTAATGACAGCGATGGTTAACACTTGTTGAACACCCACTTTACACACACTACCTGCTATATTAACATATATGTTAAGCACTTTCTTTACATGGAGTGTTATCATCTTAGTATCCTTTTGTGATGAAATGGAGGCTCAGAAAAACTAAACAGTGGTCAAGTTCATGCAGCTAAAGCAGCCAAATGCAAATCCAGCACCCCTGATTCCATACCCATGCCTCACCCTTGCTCTACCATCTTCTGGAAAACATGATGTCATATACTGACTCAGTATGAGGTTTAGAGGACATTGCAGGTGGGAGAGGAAGGTATAGCATGAGGGGCATGAAAACAGATGTGTTTCCTTAGCCCTTGGAACCTTGCTGTGGATGAGATGCCACACACCAAATGAGTTGGAGTGGTGTTATGACTTCCTAGGATCCCATGTAGGTAGGAGGGGAAGAAAGAGAAGAGGAAACCTAGTGAGCTGCCTCTCAGAGACCACTCTTTTGTGGGAATCAGCATCCCTGAGGAAATCACTGGCAACAGCACCTCAGGAATCCCTGAGTTGAATTACCTGTGTTTGAGGCCACGGTTGGTCCTTAAGCCCCATTCCTCAACCATTACAGGTCCCAGGCTAAGACAGCATCCCATCTGATTTCTTTCTATGTATTTTATCAACAGACACTTGCTAACTGCCTGTTTCAATGGCCAGACACTGTTTTCAACAAGGGTGATGTGGTCCTTGCTCTCCTGGAGCTTCCCTTTTAGGCAGAGGACACAGATAAATAAATGAAGTTCTAGGTAGTTCCACATGCAGTGTTTCTAGCCTTTGTCACACACCTCAGAGATCAAAATTGTGCCAGTCAATGAAGTTTTAGCAAAACTTCTGGGCAGAAAGAAAAGAAGTCTGCATATAATTCCAACTCATTTTCTAACCACACTCACTCTACCCTTTCTTTACCTGAGCCACAGTCTGTACTCTTCTGCAGCAGGCACCACGCAACCCCTATTAGGCAGGAGCCAGGTCCTTTTTTTCTGGCAGTTCACTGGGACTTTATTTATAAAAAAAAAAAAAAAATCTGGTTATTTTGTGTCATGTCCCTAGGCAATTGTCCCTGTGCCCACTGGCCAAAAGGAGTCTTTTGGAAGGACTGGCAGAAACCAAGTTCTTTATAGGCCCCTTTCCCCAAGGGCTGCTGGCTTAAAGCTCCTTTCCTTCCCACAGTGCAGACTACCCAGACCTTCGCAAGCACAACAACTGCATGGCTGAATGCCTTACCCCCACCATCTATGCCAAGCTTCGTAACAAGGTGACGCCCAATGGCTATACTCTGGACCAGTGCATCCAGACTGGAGTGGACAACCCTGGACACCCTTTCATAAAGACTGTGGGCATGGTGGCTGGGGACGAGGAGTCCTATGAGGTAAATCACTGGCTGCAGGTTCCACAGTGGAAGGAGTGAGGTGCATGATCCAAAGTCCTTTTCTTCTCTATGGGGCCAAGTTTCTGCCTCCTCAAGAAGCACTCTCATAAAGGGAAACCAGTTCCTGCAGAACCATCTAGAATGTCTTCTGAAACAATGAGATCTACAGTTTCCTGGGGCAAGCTTACTTAGCTGCTATCCTAGTATTCCTCCCTACAGAGAAATAAATTGCATGATGCAGCTCTCTGGGCTTATCAAAGGAATGGATTAGTATAGAAAAAAGTAATATAAAATTTAATGATGTGTATTTACCAGTAAGACATTAGGAGCTAATGTGTTTGTGGCTGGGCTTATTGGGTGGGGTCACCTTCAGTGTGTCTTTATTTTGGGAATTCTCTCACCTATTACTATAGCCCAGACTCCTCAGTTAAACAAGTCTCTGGGAGAAATTCCATGACGTCAGCATCCTCTCTGGATGCAGAAGCACAGCACCCTCCATTCCTCCCAGAAAGCATCCTCTCTATCATGGCAAAGGCCAACAGCAGTCCTCCCTCAGGTCTCCCCTCTGCAGTCTTCCATATCAGCAAGCAGAAGGCAGTTTCTTGGGAAAAAAGCCATCAAGGGTAGTGAGGGAGCATCTTAAATAAATGAGCCCCGTAGCTCATTGACACAGAGCAGTGCATAGCCCTGAGCTCCCAGAGTCCTAAACCAGAGCAGTTTCCATAGACCCAAAGCCCTCCTCACTTCCCACAGCTCTCAAAAGCTATTCTCCTATAACTTCTCTTAATATTATTTTATCTCAAGAGTAGACTTGAAGTCGTGTTTTGTTTGTCTGTTTTTCAAAAAATAGATTTTGCACAAAATAAGTTGGGCTGGGGAAGGTCCTTGCAAGATGACCTCTTTGTTCTAATGCTCTGTGTGCTTTTTTCCCAGTGCAGTTGGGTTTTCCATGAATTCTGTATGTTGCTTAAACCTTAGGACCTGACCTTCCTGACCTTTTGAGCACAAAACTGCTTAGCCTCAGACCTGGCAGTTCTTTTATCCCACAAACCAGAAACCTCTTGAATTCTTAACCACACAATTTTCTTGCTCAGTCTTATGGCGTTGGGCTTGGTAGAATCCTTAGGCAGGATGTTAAAGGGATAGAATTCAGCAGCCCTGACTTCTCTCAAGGAGTCAAGATTTTCCTCCAAAAGATCTTCCCTTGTACAAATTTTTGTTCTTATCCACCAATCCTCTGTTGCACTCATTTCTGCATGGTACCATGAAGAATTTCAGAGGAGGACATTAATCTCCTCTTAAGACACAAAGGGACAAGTGAAAGGAAAGGTCTTTTACTATTAGAGGAGCCAGTGAAAGAGGAAAACAGAATCATCTTTCCTCCCACAGGTATTTGCTGATCTTTTTGATCCTGTCATCAAACTAAGACACAATGGTTATGACCCTAGGGTGATGAAGCACCCCACCGATCTGGATGCATCCAAGGTAGGCTCTAGTCCCCTTCTCACCTTCCCATGAAGCTAGAAGAACTTAAGAGCTCTTCCTCTGGTTAGATGTCCTTTGGAAGTTCTGTGACTACCCTAGTATAGCATACTCCCTGGAGGACCATGGAGGTTAAGAAAGTTCAAAAGGCCTTAAAAATACCTCTAAGGAGCTGGGTGTGGTCTTCGGTTCATAATCCAGATCCAGAGATTGAGACAGGAGGATCCCAAGTTTGATGCCAGCCTCAGCAACTTAGCAAGACCCAATGAAACTTAGTGAAACATGGTACTAAAAGGAGAAACAAAACAAAATGATAAAACGACAAAAAACAAAAAACCAAACCAAACCGAAAACAAAAAACAAAACAAAAAACTCTAATGAGGGCTGGTCACTGAGAACTTCAAACCTTTCCTGAAACAATTCCCTTTCAACCCAAACCACCTATTTAGGGAACAGGATTCCAGACTTCACTATGTAAAACCACTGTCCAAGGAGGTCCCTGCCCGAATGCCAGATGTGTTCAGCAATCGGTCGTGCCATCCTGCACAGTGCCTGATGGTCCAAGGAAAACGGCAGATCAGCGCTTGGGAACCTGCTATGTTTGGGGCAGCATCTTGGTGCCAGGCTGCCACAGTGACACCCCCTCCTCTCCTACCCACTCTGCTTTGCAGATCACTCATGGGCAGTTCGATGAGCGCTACGTGCTGTCGTCTCGGGTGCGCACGGGTCGCAGCATCCGCGGGCTGAGCCTGCCACCGGCCTGCTCCCGGGCTGAGCGGAGGGAGGTGGAGAACGTGGCCATTACCGCCCTGGAGGGCCTCAAGGGAGACCTGGCAGGTCGCTACTATAAGCTGTCTGAGATGACTGAGCAGGACCAGCAACGGCTCATCGACGTGAGTGGGTGGTGAACCACCCAGGAGCTGCCCAGGGGTGGGTTGGGTGGAAAGCTCTGACCGTCACTGGGCCACCCCTCCTGGAGCTCAGGCCTGTCTGCCCAGGCTGAGCGCCTACTGGGCTCTATGTGTGGGGGTGGGGCAGATGGGGAGAACCGGCTGAGAGCCTGGGGCTTCTACCACCTCAGCATAAGGAAGGATGATGGAAGTATTCTATGGTTAAAATCCACAGAAGGCGTGTTGGGGATACGAGGGTGGAGGTGAATAGCAAATCCCCTTGCTTGTCGATAAATGGGAATAATAGGCATGGATATCCTGGCTGTGCCCAGAGGATGCTCTCCATTACCACATCCAAAGAAATCCCTAGATGCCGGGAGAATCTGGAAAGGAAATCCCAGGTGTAAGGCCTACCCCTGCTTCTGTGGAGCCAGCCTCTGGTTTCCGCTGGTTTTCCTCCTGCTGCCTCCAGTGTCCTTCACAGCTTCTTGCTGGCACTGGAGTAGAAAAAACTCAAGTCCCTTATCTTTTTTTCCCGTATCACAATAAAAACAGAATGGCAATTTCTAAAGTAACTTTTAACTAAACTCCAAGGAAAAGCAGAAACAAAATTCCATTATTCTGAAGATTTGAATTCTACAAGGTGTGTCTCATTTCCAAACCAGGCAGGGCAACTTTGTGATTTTGATATGTGGGCCTAAGTCTCCTGGTCTTGATGGCCATTAGGACAAGCTTCTGCCTGCCTTGTTACAAAACAAGACACCTCCGCCTTAAGTAGTCACTCTGGTTTCTTGCTTAGGGGCCTTGCTTCTTCCTGAGCAGTGACAAGTCAGTTCACTGTCCTCTCCTCGTTCAAGTCTCTGACTTCTCCCATTTCTTTGAAATCCTAGAAGGACTCTCCTCCCTATATCCACTTTTTTTTGGGGGGGTGGGTGGGTACTGGAGTTTGAACTCAGGGCACTCGACCACTGAGCCACGTCCCCAGCCCTATTTTGTGTTTTATGTAGAGACAGAGTCTCACTGAGTTGCTTAGTGCCTTGCCATTGCTGAGGCTGGCTTTGAACTCACGATTCTCCTGTCTCAGCCTCCCTAAGTGCTGGGATTACAGCCTTGCATCACCGTGCCCAGCTCCTATATCCACTTTTTACTTCAGCATAATCATATTTGAACATATGGTATCCATCTATCTTATGATAGAGAAGGGACACTGCTATGCAAGAAAGTGTGGTGTACACACAGCAAGAAAAAGTTAATCTCTGGACACAGATTTTGATATGTGGGGTGGTCTATTGTAGGTTAAAGGCATAAGCTTTGGCATCCTAGAGGTCTAGGTCTAAATTTATGCTCTGCTACTGCCTAGCAGTGCCATAGTGGGTAGGTGGTTATATCTCTCTGAATCTCAGTTTTCCTTACCTCACCCGTAAAACAGAATAATTACAGTTGCCTCATAAGTTTATTGTGAGAATTAAAGAAAATAAATTAGAAGCACATAATATAGGACCTGGCATATGATAAACATTAAATTAGTGATAGCTGTATTTACTAGTAGATTACTGTTGTATATCTCTAATACTTTTCAATGAAATAAATATTATTAAATGAAGCAATAATACTTGAAATATAAAGAATGATAGCTGTATAGACGGACAGGCTAACACTCCTCATTCTTGCCCACTCTGTGATTGCATATGGTTGGCTGATGGTGTAGATGCACTCCATAATGACTTAGAATTTCCATGCAGACTAAGTCAGTGGCTTTCAATCTTGGCTGCACACTAGAATCACTTGAAGAGGTCTTCTGGTGCCTAGACCACACCCAATTACATTTCATTCAGAATCTTTGACAGATGGGAAATGTACTTTAGCATTTATTTTTTAGCTCCCAGGTTATCCTAGTGGGAAGACAAGCTGAGAGCACTGCCTAAGACCCCAGCCATTGTCAGTGAGTTGAAACTTGGTCACATGGCACTTGCAGTCATGCCTGATCTCATCAGTGTCTTCTCTCTGCTTTATCCCTTTTGGCCTGCAGGACCACTTTCTGTTTGATAAGCCAGTGTCCCCTTTACTAACATGTGCTGGGATGGCCCGTGACTGGCCAGATGCCAGGGGAATCTGGTATGGATATAGTGTTTTCACATTTGCCATGTGTATAGAGGATCTCCTCAGATGCCTGCTTGTCCTAACCTGAACTTGCTGTGAACTGCAGTTGACAGCATGCCCTGCTTAATCTAAATGGGGAAGACAGACTACTTAGAAATGTTGAACGTGTGCACACGGCACCAAAGTATTACGTTTCTAAGGTATATAGGAATGAACTGGTTTGCATGAACTATGCATGGGGGAAATTACTACATTTAAAGGGAAAAAAAATGCTTTATACTGTTTGATCTCACAGAGAATTTATCTCATGACTTTTAAAACAAAAGACCAGAAAATTAAAAATAAATACTAATGATTTAAGAAAAACACTAAAAGGAACAACAGGTTCCCAGTGTGCACCTATTTTATCTTGGCCAACAAACAGTCCTCAGCCTGTTTTGATTCTTGTACCTTGTAGGTTATCCTGACTATACCCAAAGGAACTGAGATAAAAGTATTCATAAGCAACTGCTCAGTTGGGGTAGACAGGCAGGGTCCATACAGAAAACATATGTGAGTCTTCATGTACTCCAACACAACACCAACAAACCATTCTTTTAAAGCACCACAAGATTTTGGCTGAATCTGTCAGGAGATAAAACACTGATGTAAGTGTCAAAGCCAAATATTATCATAGTTGAACTATGGGCATCCTATCTGAGGACCTAGGTGGGATTTTATATTCTTGTTGGGCAAAAACTTGACATTGTTAAGGGTTGGAGTCAGTCTTATTCTTCATTCTGTCAAGGTAACACTATTTTGTGGTGCTTGTTAAGGCACAATTACAGATAAGAGCCATCTAGGAAATGAGGAAGGTGAAATGAGGCAATCAAGCTACTGAGGTAATGGGAATTTTCATGTGTTGAGACAAATGTAATTAACACTCAACACCATATTTCTCTCTTCATTAGGCATAATTATGACAAGACATTTCTCATCTGGATAAATGAGGAAGACCACACCAGGGTAATCTCAATGGAAAAAGGAGGCAATATGAAAAGGGTGTTTGAGCGATTCTGTCGTGGACTTAAAGAAGTAAGATACTGTCAGAGATTTCTGAATGTCATTTGAATAATATTCTTCCTCTATTTCTCATTCTGGGAATAAGACACTATGGTGACTTCCAAGATGAGGCTAACTTTTCCTAGGTATCAAGGCATTCTTTCTGGCGTGCAATTTCTAGGGTAGTACTTTAGAAAATTTCCTTTATTAGAAATCTCCTATGCTTCCTTCCCCAACCCACCATGGTTTGGGAAAGTCTATGGCTCATTTGTTATTTCCTCATTTCCTTTGGCTATTTTAAGCATACAGATAGTATAGGATGTAACCTGACCATAGACTTACCTGCTGAGAATTCCTATATTTGCCTATTGACTTGGCATGAAAAATAACATCAATTGACATTTATGGAGAGCTTAGCGTCTGATAGGTACTGTGTTCATGTTTTACATGGTCCATCTAATTTAATTGGACCATTTTAATATTATAATAGAAACGGTATCCTTTTATATTAAACAAGTTTTATAAACTTAGTTCAATTTCATTTATGGTGAACATATGGCACATATCTCTCTCCCTAGTTTAGGATAAGCTAAGTGAATGGATATTTGAGAACTCTGCCATTCGTTCATTATTGTTGCTCTTGTAGGTAGAACGGTTGATCCAGGAACGAGGCTGGGAGTTTATGTGGAATGAGCGCCTGGGATACATTCTGACCTGCCCTTCAAACCTTGGAACAGGACTACGAGCCGGTGTCCATGTTAGAATCCCAAAACTCAGCAAGGTAATGTTATGTGACCAGTGGCCTTCCTTGGTCCCTCCAGGACCAGCTCAGATGTGACTGCTTTGTGGAGGGAGAAAATACCTTTCCATTCCTTAACGCTTACTTTCTCTAGTTACAATAGAAAATTAATGAGAAAGGGAAGGGTTAAGGTTTCCTGAAAAGACATTTTTATTAGATAGGATAAAAGATTAGGGACTATAAAAAAAAGGGGGAATGCTTCAAGAGTAAGACTTTTGAATTCTCTCTAATGTAACAAACCAGGCTAGGTGGGCAGGCTGCTCTGCTCTATCCTGCTCTGCTCTGTTCTCTGGGGTTCCTTCCATATCCTCCTTCTGTCTCTCCTAGCACAAGTAGTTCTCAGACTTGAGCATGCAGGAAAATCACCTGCAGGGCATGATCAAACACAGATTACAAGGCCTCACCTGCAGAATTTGTGTTTCTTGCATTTCTCCAGGTGATGCTGAGGCTGCTAGTGAGTGGACTATGCTTGGAGGACCACTGTCATTTGCATGGTCACCATCAGGCTCCACGTTCTAGCTTATGAAAAGGGAAGAGAGCACACAGGTGTGGCCATATAAAGATTTAAGGTGTAGGGCAGAAAGTGGCACACATCACATTTGCTCATTTCATGAACAGGAACTTAGCCAGTGTTCACTTTCTCAGATCCAATGCTGGAAGATGGAGTAAAGGATTCTGATGGATAACTAGTAGTTTCTGCTGAAGCACAGCAAGTAACTTCAGAACAACAATTTTAGAAAATATGTTGCATGTCCCCCTACAAAGTGTATGAAAATTTGTTATTCAAAATTCCAGTGCTAAGAAAATGAAGCGATTTAACTTCATGATTTTAACAATAGCAGCTGTTATACAGATGGGTGATGAACACACCAAATTTGGCATCCCTATGTTAAAAAAAAAAAAGTATAGAAGTTAAGAAGACAAGGTTTGAGACAGACTACTCTGCTACTTTCTAGCTGTGTTACTTTGGGAGAAGTTAATTATTCTGAAGCTCATTTTGCTCATTGTGTGGGGGTTTCTATGGTTTGAATGTAACCCCTAGAAGTTCATGTATTGGAATCTTACTCCCCAAAGTCATATGTTAATAGTATTTGGAGATGGGGTCTCTGGAATACAATTAAGATTCAGTGAGATCATGGGGTTTGAGTACCATGACTAAATATGCTATGATGGTATTAGTGGCTTTATAAGAGGAAGAGACCCAACCTAGCACACATGTTCTGTTTTGCCATATGATGCCCTCTGCCATATTATGATGCAGCAAGAAAGTCCTCACCAGATGCCAAGCAGATGCCAGTGCCATGCTCTTAGACTTCCCAGTCTCCATCCAGAACCGTGAGCCAAGTAAAGTTCTTCTTTTTTATAAATGATTTGGTCTCAGGTATTTTGGTATAGCAACATAAAACAAAGATGGGCTAAAAGCAATTCCTACTTTAGTAGGTTGTTGTAAGGCTTGGAAAGTTCCAGCACAGTGCCTTGGTACATAGTGAATAAATGCTTTATGTAAGTTAACTGCAATTATCTTTTATTATATGTTTGTTCTCAGAGAATGTACAATGATGAATCCATTCAGCTGCTTTTAACACTAAGCATTATGCCCTGTCCTAGGATCCACGGTTTTCTAAGATCCTGGAGAATCTAAGACTCCAGAAACGTGGCACGGGTGGTGTGGATACTGCAGCCGTGGCAGACGTGTATGATATTTCCAACATTGATCGAATTGGTAGATCAGAGGTAACATCTCTCTCTTTCCCAGCATGAATTAACAAAATCAGCCTAACAGAAAAGAAAGAGAGGGCTGGGATTGTGGCTCAGTGGTAGAGCGCTTGCCTCACATGCATGAAGCCCTGGGTTCGATCCTCAGCACCACGTACAAAGCAATAAAATAAAGACATTGTGTCCATCTACAACTAAAAAAATATTTAAAAAAAAAAGAAAAGAAATAGAAAAGTAGCCACAACAGCCTTACTTTATTCACAGAATTTAAGACCTTTCTCCACTAAGTCCTGTTAGCTATTCATTCTGTAATATTGCCCTGCCAAGGGAAATAATGACATAAGGTAAACACAATGTAATCTGAGAATCTGTGGGCAAGTGAAGGAATTCATGGTGGGACTGTTGTTACCAACCTGCTCCTGAGAGCTATTTCAGCAATCTTCAGCAGCAGGAGCTCTATTATTGCTAAAGGACAGCAGTATTTCATCATTGCAGAATCAGAGAACACATATGTTAGCCCTCTAAGGGAGGTAAAATATGAAATTCTCTCTTGATCCTGAGTTTCTCTTGGTGAAAGTCACATACTATCATCTTAACTTTGGTATTCTTAGACACTCAGTAATTCCTAAAATCTTATTTTTAGGGTTAAGGTGACAGATAATATTTACATTAATTACATATAAGATTGCGCTTGTAAAACAATGTTGAGAGAACCCTGTGACTAAGTAGATTGACAGAGGATTCACTGAGATGTGTAGGCCTTAGTGATGTATAAGCGAGGTGTAGAGAAATCTGTTAAAGAACATGCAGCTGAGTGCTAAGCAAATACTGACCACAGTAAGTTACATCAACTCAATGCTGAGGCTGCTGGCCAGGAACTACACTTGGAAGGCCACTGTATATGGCATTGGCCCCATTTACATGGTCATCATCAAATTCTACCTTATAGTTTAACTGTAAGTTTAACTGTAAGTTTCTTTAAAAAACTAGAAGAATGCCAACAAGTATTTTAAAATCTACTTTCTTATTTCAACAACCCTGACAACCATTGTGAATATTATTCTAAATTGCTTTCTATTCATTTTTATAATCACTTAGAAAACATTTTTAAAAATTGTGATTGCAGTATTATAGCACTTTTTTTTCAATATGTGAGCATTTCCCCACAACATTAAGTATTCTTCTAAACCATGAGTTTGGGCCTAAGTGTGTAGCTGAGTGGTAGAGCACTTTCCCAGCACATGTGAGGACCTCGGTCCAATCCCCAGCACCACAAAAATCAAACAAACAAACAAAAATCTCAAATACTCTTGTCATTTAAAAACATTTGATTTTTAAAAAATGACAGCATAGAATAGTCCATTTATCTATTTAATGTATTCCTAATATTTCATTTGACCATGTCTGTATATAACTCTAATCACAATTCTTATTATTTAGTTAGATATATTTCTAGGAAAGGGGTTCCTGGATTAAAAATCAGGAGGCCTTATTAATGACAAAGTTTCTTACCAAAAGTTGTATACCAAAACAGTCTCACTGGTAGTGAATAGGAGATCCATCTCACCACACCCTCACCAACACTGGGAGGCATCAATTGGATAAGAAGAAAATATGTGCCTAATTAGTAGTGATTTGCCTTCTGACCCAGCCCTCTGATGGGCTGGGGGCTCAGTTTCTTTGTACATGAAAAGAGATGAGGAGAGAGCTGGACTCCATCATGCCTAATGTCTGTTCCAGCTCAGATCTCAATGATTCCTTTCACTCTTTTTTTTTTTTTTTTAGTTGTAGATGGACACAATGTCTTTATTTTATTGCTTTGTATGTGGTGCTGAGGATCGAACCCAGGGCCTCACACATGAGAGGCAAGCGCTCTACCACTGAGCTACAATCCCAGCCCCCTTTCATTCTTGCTGCTTATTCTTAAGTTATAGCATGTATTTTATTAATTCCTTTATAATAAGCAATTAACTAGTTTGAGTGTTCTCAAAAGCAAGTAATTTGTTGCACTGGTGATCCCAGGGCAGATGAAATAGGTATATATGCTCTAGTTTAAGAATATTTGGAATCCAAAGTTCTAACATATATTTTAAAAAGCAGGATTCTTTGAAAGTGTGCCTTGGGCTGGGATTGTGGCTCAGTGGTAGAGTGCTTGCCTAACACGTGTGAGCCCGGGGTTCCATCCTCAGCAATGCATAAAAATAAATAAATAAAAATAAAGGTATTGTGTTCATCTACAATTAAAAATGTTTTTTAAAAAAAGAAAAAGAAAGTGAATCTTAATAGAAGTTTGCAAATTTTCCTTTAGGCAATTAATTTGCCTGGTTCAGTGTAAAGATGATGTAGTGGCTAAACACTTGATTTTTTTCAATTTTTTATGTGTTCTTTTTATATACATATGACAGTGGAGTGTATTTTGACCTATTATACATATATAGAGTAAACTTATTCCGATTAGGATCCCATTCTTGTGGTTGTACATGATGCGGAGTTTCACTGGTCACATATTCATATATGAACATAGGAAAGTTATGTTCAATTCATTCTACTGTCTTTTCTATTTCCATCTCCCCCTTCCCCTTCATTCCACTTTGTCTAAACTAATGAACTTCTCCCACCCTCACCCCCCACTTATTGTGTGTTGGCATCCACATATCAGAGAGAATATTCAGCCTTTGGTTTTTGGAGATTTGCTTATTTCACTTAACATGATAGTCTCCAGTTCCATCCATTTAGCAGAAAATGCCATAATTTCATTCTTCTTTATGGGTAATATTCCATTGTGTATATATACCACATTTTATTTATCCATTCATATGTTGAAGGCCACCTAGGTTGATTCCATAGCTTAGCTATTGTGAATTGACCTGCTATAAACATTGATGTGGTTGGTCCCTGTAGTGTGCTGATTTTTAAGTCCATGGGTATATACCAAAGAATGAGATAACTGCGTCAAATGATGGTTCTTTTCCAAGTTTCCTGAGGAATCTCTATATTGCCTTCCTGAGTGGTTGCACCAATTTGCAATCTCACCAGCAATGTATGAGTGAAACTTTTCCTTACATTCTCATCAACGTTTATTCAAACACATGATTTTCAACAATTTTTCAGCAAGACATCAGTGTGTGAATGATAATATCTGAACTCTAGCATATTCTGTGCAGGTAACTTGGCAAAAGGTCAGAATTCAGATCCAAAGAACAACACAAGAGTGACTTGTATATTCTTACTCTTAGACAAATTGATAGTTTATAGCAGAAACTGATGATGAAAAAGTATCTGAGATGGAAAATTAATGGTTTTCAAATGTAGAAAAAAAGTTCTCACCCAAAGTAATAACCCCCTCTTAGCTAAGAAAAGCTTGAGAGAAAAAGCCTTGTGACATTTTTGCTTTCCATCTGTGACCATGACACAGGCCTCTCCTCTCACAACCCTTTAGGCATATAGTGGGAAAGAAGAAATTGTTATAAAGTCCAGCTAAGTGGCAAGTTCTGACTTTTCCCAGTGCTGTTCCAGTTGATCAATGCCTTCAGGTGTCTTCTGCTCAAATTAATCATTGATCTTTTTAACCTATTAAGGTCGAGCTTGTGCAGATAGTCATCGATGGAGTCAACTACCTGGTGGATTGTGAAAAGAAGCTGGAGAGAGGTCAAGATATTAAGGTGCCACCACCTCTGCCTCAGTTTAGCAGGAAGTGAACTTTCCCTTTCCCAATTTATAAATAATCTGTCTGCTGGTATGACAGACACAAAGAAGTCTCTACTCTGAGAGTTTTTGTAGACTTGAAAAAATGTAAAACTGTAGGTGCTGCCTATCTTTACAATAAAACTCTCCTTAATATCTTTGTTTCTGTGATTTTTTAACACTATTAAGAACGGAAAACACATCCAATTATGAGTAGCAAGAGGCAAAATTATTTTAAGGTAATGATAAAACTTTTTTTTTGGTACCAGGGATTGAACCCAGGAATGCTTAGCTACATCCCTAGCCCCCACTTATTATTATTATTATTATTTTACTTTGAGATAGGGTCTCTCTAAGTTGCTTAGGGCCTCACTAAGTTGCTGAGGCTGGCTTTGAACTTGTAATCCTACTGCCTCAGCCTCCTGAGCCGCTGGGATTACAGGCATGCACCACCACACTAACATTTGTAAGACCATTTAGCTACACATCTAGATAACCTTTCAACTATCTGGATGTTAAATATAGTCAATCCTTTAATAAATTCCTTATAGACAACTGGTAATTGACTAATAATCAATTCTATGGAGAATATAGCAAGAAGAAACTATCTTGTAAGGGTAGAAATAAACACTATACAAATGTGGACACAGGTTATTTATTTATTCAGAGCTTGCTATAGCAAGAGTCAGCTGCCATTGGTTGCATTTGGCAAGACTTTAAACAAAAAAGGTGAAAGTCAGGTATGCTCTAATTGGGGGTGTAAGCATGGGAGGCTGAGATAGACTACTTAGGAGAAAGCTATACTCTAAGTGATGGATTTGGAATAAGTATTTGGCTTTACTTGACAAGCCCTGAGTAGAAATCAGGAGAAAAAATCAGGAGGATGTGGCAGTCATTGGCCATGTCCTGACCATTCCGGGCTGATTGCTGCACATACTGTGGTTTGGCTTCCTGAACTGGTTGCTTGAAAGACTGTAGTGAGAATTCTTTTGCCAATATGTGGTCTGGTCAATGTCCAATGATATATCCTGTCTCTCAAAAGCAATTCAAAATTTGATATCTGAAATAGTGAAAATGTTTTTAGTAAAATTTGAAGGTTGAATTATTTCCTTAGCCTGCAGATCCTTATCTCAAATCTCATTATTCTCTTCCATCCATTTTGTGATGTCTGTAACCTGAAGGGATAAAGGAGGAGTGAAACGATAAAGGAAGTAGGAGTAATTAATTATGTAACAAGTTATGAAACTGCTCCACATGCAAAAGACAAATACTATTAGCTTGAATAACAAGATCAAGTTCTGCATTCTATAGTAAGTGAGCACTGTAGGTACAATAGTTAAATGCTGCTAATTAAATATAGCACTTGTCTTCTCTTCTGCTATACTAAGAAAAATAAAGTTTAAAAAGAACACAATTGTGCTGGTGCTAATAGGCACTACTCTAACTTTTGGGTGACAAATTGCTATGTAGAAATTCAGAAAATGAAATTGGTAGAAATTCAGAAGAAGAAATCACACCAATATAAGGGCCCTGAATTGGATGTGGTAGAAGGTTGTTTTGAACCAATGCATAGAGACAAAGAGGGATCACAACCTCAGGCAGTGGCTGATTCCCTCCAGAGACAAAAAGATAAAGGGTAGAGAAGACTGTGGTGTCATGGTAAGCACATTGACCCTACAGCCATATTGCTTGAGTACAAGTCCCAATTCTTACACCACATGACAGTGAGTGAATTAATTTCTCAGTTGCTCAGTTTCCTTTCTGTAAAATGAGAGCAATTATGTCATCTCATTAGATTGTTGGGAAGATAAAATTATAATTAGTACATGAAAAGTTTGCTTTGAAAGTGCTCAATACATAGCAAGTACCGTGCCCAAGTATTTGCCTAATAAATAATAAAATTAAATAAATCACTATTATAACATTATTATAATCTGTCTTTGAATATCCTATAATATTATCCTCAGGGCAAGTCAACTTTACTATTTGAGATCACTCTGATTGTTTTCTGTTCTATACTATTCTATTCTCTTCCAGTCTTAAAACTTCTTAGGAAGTGTGGTGGAATATGCTTATAATTCCATCAACTTGGGAGGCTAAGGCAGGAGGATCACAAGTTTAAGACCAGCTTCAGCAACTTAGTGAGGCCCTAAGTAACTTAGGGAGACAAGTTTCAAAATAAAATAAAGAATTGGAGATGTGACTCAGTGGTTAAGCATCTTGGTTTACTCCCTGATACCAAAAAAAAAAAACTCCTTAGGGATTTGGAGTGTAGTTCAGTGATAGAATGTGCTTAGAATGCATGAGGCTCTGGGTTCAATTCCTAGGACTAAAATTGAAAATTCGGATTGTAGTTCATTATTGACTTTACAATATATTAATAAGATGAAAATCAGAGTTTGGAAAACACAAATCTAATTATCTAGCTCAATAAACATTAAATTCCTTCCTTTTCTTTTTTCTTTTAACCTTTTGAGTATTTTACTTTATTCTATTGCCTTCTGATTGTTATAGGGTTTTTTTGATGAAAAAATCTATGGTCATGTGAACAGTTGCTCATCTATATGTAATATGTTATTTTCCTCTGACTGCTTATAAGAATTTTTAACAGTGTACCTAGGACATATCTAAGTAAAGGAAAGAGTTCCGAGTTTGACTTATCAAAAGTTGAAAGTTTGACTTATCAAAGAAGATAGAGCTACAAAGAAAGAGCCCAACAGTCTGTGTTAGAAGTTCTATGGGGGCTCAGTGGTAGAGCGCTTGCCTCGCACGCTTGAGGCACTGGGTTCAATCCTCAACACCACATACCAAATACATAAATAAAATAAAATAAAATAAAGGTTTAAAAAAGTCTTACTAAAAAAGTTCTATGAGGAAGAGAGGGGGGAAATCAAGAGTAGAAGAGGGGTGGATGGACACAATTAATACACAACATATGCATGTATGGGAATAGCACAGTGAATCCCATCAATCTGTTCAACTAATATGTGTGTTAATACTTAAAATTTAAAAACCAGATTCCTGTAAGGTACTGGGCCAAATCTTTAGTTGTTTATGTGCATGGTGGACTCTATGATGCCAGAAGAAAGCAAGCACCCAGAGGCTAGAGAGCGGAGAACCATTTTCCAGGCAGCAGGGTAGTGGGGGAATGTTGGAATTCAGACCTATCCAGATTGAAAAGATTTTCGTGAATACCTTAAGCTTTCAGTTAATACTCCAGCAAAATCATAATCTAGGAGTAATAACCATTTCCTAGAAGTAAGGGCAAACCTGAAATAGTCCAATCCTAACAAATCTTAAGCAAACCCTCAACCAAGTAATTTAATGTCTGCCAGAGGGGGGAAAATAACATTTTTACAGGAAGATAACATAATCCAGATTATTAATTATTATAACTTATAATATTAGTCATGTTTAGCATAATATGCAATTGTCATGTAAAGAAGCAGGAAAGGTGACTAATTAAAGGATAACTAGTTAATTAAAAAGAGATATAGACAGATATCTGCAGTTATTATTATCTTTGATTATGAAGAAATAATGGCTTAAAACTGTCAAAATTTCATCAAAATTATAACACACAGTTTAGAGAAGTTTAAGAAATGTTGAACAGGGGAAACACAAGCACAAAAGCACATCATAATAAAATTGGTGAGAACAGATGGTAAAAAGAATATCTTAAAAAACAGGAAAAATATTACAGAGAAGTAAAAGGATTATTATAAACTTAAAAATATACAAAACAGAAGAAAATAGAATGACAATTTTAAGTACTAAAAGAAAATCTGTCAACTAGAACTTTATATCCAGCAAAAAAAAAAAAAAAAAAATCCCTGAAAGAATGATACCAGACCTTCACCATAAGAAATGATAGTAGATGGAAACTCATATCTATACGAAGGAATGAGAAGTACTCAGACTGGTAAATATGATAGTAAATTTAAGATGTTTTTCTTCATTTAAAAATTTTCTTTAACAATAACAGGCTTTCAAAAGCAAAATTAACAATATGAAGAAGTGGTTTTAACTTGTAGAAGTAAAATCTATAACAACAAAAGCTTCAATAAAGGTGGACAGATGAAAGTATAGTATTATAAGGTCCTCACATTACATTTTAAATGGTATAATATTATTTATAGGATATTATGAAAAGTGGAGATCTGCATTTTAAACCCTAGAGCAAACACTAAAAAAATGAAACAAAGAAGTATAGTTAATAAATCAATAGTGGAAATATAAGGAATATTACAAAGTACTCATTTAATGAAAAATAACTTGAAAAAACAAAACAGAATACAGAACATATAAGATAAGTGCCATCATTATACTGAATATAAATAATTGACAAACTATAGCCTCAGGACAAATCTGACTCACCACTGATTTTAAAATGAGTTTTATTGGAACATCATTATACATTCATTTACATATTGTCTATGGATGTTTTCCTCTATAATGACAGATTTAAGTAACTACAACAGAGACCATACAGACCCCCTAACCCTAAATATTTACTATGTTTTTACAGAAAAAAATTATTCTTGTTGATCATTGGTCTAAACATGCCAGTTCGAAGACAGAGACCATCAGACTGGGGAGAAAAAATTTAAAGCCCCTGACAATAGCCTATCTATAGGAAAAGTGCTTTAGATATAAAGACACAAATTGGTTAAAAGTAAAAGGTAAAAAGATGGAAAAAAGGTATTATTATGAAAACACTAATCCAAAAAAAAATCTAGTGTCTATTATTAAAGTAGATTTTAAAAAAGGATTATGTGCATGTTGATTCTTTAAGAAGGTTTTAAGTTCTAAATTTGTATTCATCTACTAACAAGTATCAAAATGCACAAAGCCAAAACCAAATGAACTAAAGGAGAAAATAGACAAATACACGACATTCTTTTCTCAGTATCCCACAGAATAAATAGACAAAGGGTCAGGAAGAGTTCAGAGGACCTAAACATGAATATGAACTGTGTTTGGGGCTGCCAGAAAGCAGATGCCAAGCTAGGATTTGACGTGAAAGTGATTTTGTGAGAAGAGAGTAAGAAAAGCTAGATGCCTTCAAATCACTACTGTAAAAAGAAAGAAGAAACCAAGAATGGGTAAGAAAAGTCTCAGATCAAGAAAGCTTCAATAAGGCCATAGGGAGTCTTCAATAATGTTGGGAGAATCTTGCAGCTTCTAACACAAGGATGATCCTTGCTCAGTTATGAGCTAAAAGCAGTCTACAGGAAGACTGGCCTAGTGTGAACACGAGAGTTCATCCAGAGGGGCAGTAACTGGGGTTGTTCGTTATGCTTCCTATGCATGTATGAAGACACAAATGGTGTGACTTTATCTGGTTTGCAACCAGAGAAATGGAAAAACTGAGCTCTATATATGACCTGAAATGCAACTAAACAAACTAATTTAAAAAAAACAAAAACAAAAAAACAAAAGGAGTTTTCACTGATATGTTTTTATGACCACTATGGTCCCCCGTGAATCATACAGATTTACTTCAGGGAGCAGCCCTTCCATGGCTCTCATGGGTCTCACTTCCAAAGAAAATCTTAGAATGTTAGTGGAATGAACTAAAGCCCCTGTTGATACAACAGGTACTTACTTACCTTCAATCTCTTCCAGTATCCATTCTAAATTTCCCTCACTTTCATCTATCACCATAGCAGATCTTAGTGACTTATTTTGTGTGTGAGCCGGATCTCAGTCTGGAGGCCTTGACCATTACAACCTCTCAGGCCAGGATTGAGTCAGTTATAGTGGGAGAAGGCAGTGAGTATCAGGAGACATCTAAGTGTCTCATCAATTCCTCCTCACCCTGTCGTGTAAAAGCAGCTTCATCTCTTCTGTTCTCAGGACTGATTACCTCCTTCACAACAGACTTCTCTTCTTATCTGTGGTACCAAGACACAGAAGTCTTTTTGAATGTCAAAAATATTTCAGAATAACTTCTTAAAATTTAAAATTGAATTAAGCAGTTTTAATGTGAACCAGGAATATGTAACTGTTACTCAATTTTAATGAAAAACTTTGGTATAAGTTACAGAATACCTGCTATGAATACTCTGATAGGCAAGGTAGAAATGAAGTAATCATTATCTCAACATCTGAAATATTTATTCCATTTATCACATATTCTGGAAAGAATCTAGGAGTTTAAAATTTTATTGGGAACCTCAAAATCTCCCTAAAAGATAAATAAGACTGTCACCTGAGAATTAAGCTAGAAAAATCTGCACATAATAAAAATAAGCTATCTGTAAAACTAAGCCACAGAAATGCCTGGGAGATAAGACTGGAATTGGACAATTCAGAAAAGGAAACTAAATCATCTCCATTTTATCCTTTCTGTAAAAAATAAAAATAAACCTAAGTTAAAAAAAAAAAAAAGAAAGGAAAAGGTAAGTGGTTATCATGGAAGCTAGCAAAAGAGAATTAAGAGATAATACCTAGTGATGTCTTCAGCATCACTGGAGAAATCTTTATCCCATTGCAACTCACATCTAGGTCCTCTTCTATGTTCCTATGGTAGGAAAGGGGTTAGAATGTCTGACCTTGCATCAGCCCCATATGTTCAATGAGTCACTTATCAAAGTGTTAACAGAAATACCCACACTGAAGTGCACCATAATCTATCATTTATTCATTTTGCAAACATAACCTATATTTGACAATGAATCAATCTAATTTGAAAAATGTCATTATGGAACTGTAAAAGCAGAATTTAAGAAGAGATTTTTTTTTTTAATTTCATGAAACAGTTATAGAGAGCAAATTGATATTTTAATTGACTTTTGAACATATACATCAAACTCCCTACTTTTCAAAAATATATTTGACCCACATAGGCTTTGGCTATATTCAATCTGATGATTTCAGGAAGAAATGTCAAATGTCGGCATCTCCATAAAATCTTTGTTTACACAAAACTCAACTTGTTAGCATAAAAGCAGTTATGAAAACAGGAAGTAACATAGATGAGGCCAAAAAGAAGACAGCAGGCTTCTGGAATGTAAAGCTGTGCTTCTGAAGACATGGACAAACATACACTGAGCAGATGTAAATAGAGACACATAATCTGTGAGTACTCTGCAGATAAGGACTGAATTACTTAGAACTCATCAGTACTGATGAGGCACTAACTGCGTTCAGGTGCACTTCAATCAGAACTAGATTATACCATTAAAATTAATGAGGCACAAGAAGACTTTAATGAATAAAAGAGGGTTGGTATTAAAGTCTTTTATACATTTTATTCATTTGGCAACAATTTAGTTAGCAGTGCAATCACATCACTTTCTGGTAGACAGGTAAAAAGTTTAGTTATTCAAGGTTTTATTTAAATAACATTCTATTCAGCACACTCCCTGGTACATCTCTTCAATATTCACTTATTGGTCTATTGTGTTGCTTAATTAAAATGATCAATTTATCTGTCTTTCACCAACAATTTTTTTAAAAAAGAAACTAAACAATCACTCTTTCTCTGATCCCAATTTTTCATTGGACTGCTGAGATTATGGTTTCCCTTTTTAAGCTGCCAGCACTTTTATGAGTCAATAAGGCCCTTGCTTTTTTTCTAGGAATATATTCATTATGATTGAGGGGTAGAGGGTCCAATGGCTTCCAAATAGGGATGAGATTAAGCACCATATGAACTTGAAAGATCAATATTGGTCAGTCATCTGTATGTGTTTTATTGTTTGGCTGGCAAATAATAAAATGAAGTAGCACACAAACGACAGCGGGAAGGTAACATGGCCAAAACCTCTGAACACAGGAAAGGGATTAGCTATTTAAAATCCTGGATCCAGTTTTGACCAATTGAATTTAGTTAAGTCCATATCTTAGCTTTTCCAAGTGCAAATAAGTATTACTGTTCATGAGTACTAGTATTTAATGAGTATACCATTCACAGCAATTTACAAAGAATTTCAGCTTGTTGGAGAGGATGGTTAGGCTAGGTACTTCTTTTTTACTGGCCCCTCCTCTTCACCTCCCTAATCCCTCTCTCCAGTTGTGTGCAACTACAACACATTGTACCATGAAGTCCCTCTCCCCCAAACCTCCCAAGGAGAATTAATGTTTTTGTAATCTATACTACCACTATGATTCCTTCACTGGTTATTATATAATACTTATCACCTTGTTATGGTTGATGAGTTTGCATGTCTGACCCTTCCAGGCTGTTAGTGGCTTAAAAGCAAGAACTTTGTCATTTTTATATATTTAGCATCTACTGAAGTGATGGCAAATAGTAGTTATCAAAAAGCACTTTATCGGGCTGGGATTGTAGCTCAGCGGTAGAGCGCTTGCCTCGCATGTGTGAGGCCCTGGGTTCGATCCTCAGCACCACATACAAAGCAATAAAATAAAAACATTGTATCCATCTACAACTAAAAAAAAATTATAAAAAAAAAGCACTTTATCCTTACCTATTCCACTTTATAGAATTCCATTTATAACTATAGGACTTCCCATTGTTCCCTTTGAATGGACAGTCCATGGTCCATATCAGGTATCATTTCCTCAGGCACAGGAGGAGGAGGAGGAAGTACTCATTTCAGAGAATAGGTGAAAACTTGCAAGTCTTGCCACTAAGTTGTAATTTAGGCTTAAGTAGTCATTTGAAGCACTTGACACTTAACTTCTAAAAGGCATGATGATGACTTGAGAGACAAAACCAGAAGAGGTAAGATGAGAATCAGAAGGCTTCATCATTTTTTTGATTAGTGTTCCTATTCTTTGTCATGTTTAAGCCAAGAATATATTAAAAAGATTCAAGCTTTTTCAGGGGAGAACACAACTTCATATTATTCCTATTTTTTATTTCTTAGCAACCTCAAGCAATTTCCACTAATGGGTTTCTCCTTCTAGACACTTCAGATACCATTTTCCTTCACTTGTGAAATGAAGCAATAATGTTTGAAATTTTGTTATTTGGTGAGATAACCAGTAAAGCAAATAAAAAGAGCCATCTCCATGTGCATGCCAGGTAACGAAACTCTGTCACAGGCACTGTATCCTATGGCAGTCACTTAACTTCTTGAGACTTGTGTATTGAACTGTAAAATAAGGAGATAGGATTTTAAAAGATATGTGTTTCTATGAATCTGTATATAACTGTAAATTCTCATGTTCTATGTCAAAACTCATGGAAAATGAAAACTCTTTATAAATGATTATCAATGTAACACATACTCATTGAAGTACATTTATAAAATTACATATAAGGAAGAAAAATTTAGGAGATATAGCTCATCCCTCAAGCACTTGGCTAGCATGTACAGGGCCCTGAGCTCAATTCCTAGTACTAAAAGAATGAGGAAGAGGAGATGTTAAAATGTGACTGGTCTGGGGGCTGGGATTATGGCGCAGTGGTAGCGTGCTCGCCTAGCACGTGTGAGGCACTGGGTTCAATTCTCAGCACCACATAAAAATAAAATAAAGGTATTCTGTCCACCTACAACTAAAAAATAAATATTTAAAAAAATGTGACTGGTCTGGATCTAATTTTATTTCCAACAGTAGAGTCATTAATTCATTTTGTTTCTCTTCTGTAGTATTTTTTTGTATATTCTAGTGGAGGTCAGTAAGTGTCCAGAGGATACTGAGCACTATTAGGTACACTTTTCCACATACAATCCTCTTCTCTAGGTCTATTTTATGGGATCTACTGTAGTACCTAAACAATCCATAACTCTTCATTACTTAAACTCTAATGAATAAAATCCACACCTTGATTTGGTAAAATCTGGTTCTAGCCTTCCTTTCAAGATTCGCTTCCTTCCATTCCAAATTACTCTATAGCTAAGTTGGCTGCCTGAGTTCAAGCTGCTCACTCTAGTGTAAAACACAGCTAGAATGATGGTACCCAGGCCAGGCCTTGACACTTCTGGTCCTGCAGCACTCTCACCAGGTTGGGCAAGCACCTGTTACCAAGAGAGAATCTGGGAAGGAATGATGGTTTAGTGGTTCTAATTCCACATAAGATAGAGTAACTGCACACCACACCACTCTCTCTTCCACTGCATGCAGTGATAAATAAAATACAAAGATCAGCTATTTGAGGAATCAAAAACAAATAGTAGCAGGAAGATTGGGGAAGAGGATCAGAATTCCAAGTACCACTGAACCTGCTGTACGTTAACAGTTGTTTCCCTCTAGTATCCCTCCAACCAGGATGTGACAAATGCCCAAAGTGCCCTGGAAGTGGGCACTTGGGCAAAAACAGAAAGAGCTCCAGAAGACTTCTTCTTGAGTGGCAAAGTGAATTTCTGGCACCCAGAACAACAACAATAACAAAATGACATATTTCTTATAGAGGAACAACTATTCAAACAACTGCAGGTTTCTCATGAGAAACCAGAGACCAAAAGAGAGAAGAACATTCTTAAAGTGCTGAAGAAAATAACTGTCAAGCCAGAGTTCTATATCCAGTGGAAATATCCTTCAGTAATAAAAGTGACATAAGGACATTGTCAGATAAAAACCACGAGAACCTGTTTCCAAAAGACCTGCTTTAGAAGAATTGCTAAAAGTTCTTCAGACAGAGAAAATTAACATAAGAAGAAAACATAATAAATATGATTTCTTTTGTTCTTCATGAAGGAAGAACAAAAGAAATAATAAATATTTAGATAAACAGAGTATTTTCTGAGTTTTTCAAAATATGTTCAATGTTTGAAAACAAAACAACATTTTCTGATGAGATTTTTCAATGTAAATACATGTTAACACATATCTAGAACATAAAGAGTAAAGGGCAAAGGGACCTATATGGTGATAAAGATTCTGTGTCATACTTGTAGTGGGAAAACACTGATTCCAAGTGGACTATGCAGAGATGTGCAGTATATACATATATACCAACCACTTAAAAAACTGCACTACAACATTTAATATAAAACACAATAGATGACAATACATCCAAAAACACAATTAAAATGGAGTGTTAACAATGTTTTACAAGAAGAAGTGTGGAAAGGGTAAACAAAGGAATAAAAAAAGAGAGGGACTAGAAAACGAATAATAAAATGGCAGGATACTTTGAAAGTACACTACTGAGCATTTGAGATTAATATTATACTTTTCCCCTCAAATCTCATCATAATTTTTACAGAAAATCTGACTGAATAAAGTACAACTGTGATATTGAAAATGTGTTTTCACATGGGAAAGGCCATCTAACGTGTGGATATACTGTCTTGCTTCACATTCCTGCAGAATGCCATCATTATCTATTCTACAGCAACCAAAGCACTTATCCCTTTTTTGCCTTCCCTCAGCATTCTTCCACTTTAAGCCTGTATCCACTCTTACCTTTTCTCTATGTATGCATATATGTGTGTGCGCATATACATGTGTGTGTAAAACACAGGCCCGACGTTATGTTACTTGGTTAAAACAATACTGCCTTCTCTATGCAAGCCATTGCAAGAGGAACTGAGAAATTAGATAAGATAATCCCTGTCCTCAAAGAGCATTCTTTCTGTGTACAAAATATAAATTGCCAGATCTATCTTAGTGCTCATGTTAGTGTTAGCAACTCTCAAGGCAACAAGGATTTCACTGGCCTGTCAGAACATGACCTTCTGTGAGTTCAGAATTATGAGAGTTACAATATGGAAAGCAATTCACATAGGAAAATGAAATCCTGTATTTTAGTTGAACAAGAAACCCTATTCTACTTTACTCCATAAAGTATCTTAAAAGTATCTTTACAGTATCACACTTGGTCTGCTTCTGGTTGGTTGCCTACTCACAAATCCCAGATAGATGGTGGATGATAACATTCCAAAAATATCTTCCCAGGAGCTTTACAGAGTTTTAATTTTGGTGGTTAAAAAACTTGCAATAAGAGAGAGAATTCTCTGTATTTACAAACACCAGTCTACCTTTTACTCCCACAACCAGGCCCTGGTTTAAGCAGTTACAGCCATACTTTGCTTAATGATAAGGATATATTATGAAAAATGTGTCATGGGTGACTTTGTTGTTGTGCAAATATCACAGAGTACATTTACACAAACCTAGATGGTGTAGATCAATAACTACATGTGGCTTCTTGATGTAATCAAGAAATGTAACCAGTATAAAATGATGTACTGCTTTACAGAAAATCACTTCAATAAATAGAAAGAGTACACTTTCAAATAATGAAATAAATAAGCCAATAACAGCTATTTATTACCAAGAATTATGTACACATAATTGTACATACTATACTTTTATATGACTGGCAGCACAGTGGTTTACACCAGCATCACCACAAACATGATTCACATGCCACACTATCAATAGATGACAGGAATGTTTCAGTTCCATTATAATTTTATGGGCCCACCACTCTATATGTGGCCAGTTATTGACTGATACAACATTATGCAGTGTATAACTACACAGTTATTCTATTTTAAATAGTGCAACTTTCAGAAATAAATTTTCTTTTTTATGGAGTCTACTCATACACAGATTGAGAGTGTAAGAGTGGATCCTTAATTCCTTTACATAAACTCCCGTCTTCTCAAATACTAAAAGTCAATGCAACTAAAACTTCATGCCTCCTAAGTTGTACCAGACAATTAAGCACAAGCTTGAAAGATCAGAGAGAATATTTACTCAAGTATTTAGCTTACAGGTAAACTTCTTAATAAGATTTATATTGACTAATCAAATTAATGTTTTTGATCATCCATAGATTAATAATTTAAATGTGCATCAAATATGACACCTTAAAATGTATTTAGAAGTTGAAAAGTATTTGTGAAATGAATAATTGAAAATTATAAGTAAAAATACTTTCCAAACCTTTATATCCTATCACCATGCAAATTATTATTAATATTATAATAGGGTATTCAATCTGTTTGTAGAATTAAAATCAGTACTTACTGGTTCCTAAAATGTTTCTACAGTTCTTTCACTTCCACAAACTATACCATTACCTTGAGTAATTTCTGGACAGAAGAAAATAACCATTAACTGTGACGTTTTAAAATTTGAAGAAATTCAAAGTATAGCTAAAGCTGTATTTTGTTTTGAAATAAATACAAAATGGAAATACTTAGTGCATAAAACTTTATTCATGCTCTGAGGTATTCTTTAATACCATTTTTGCATCTTTTCATTTTACCTGTTAAATTAATGCTTGAATTTACCGAAATCAGCAGCATTGCACTATGCTGCAGGGGCAGAAACTCCAGTGAACAGGTAAGTCCATCAAGAGATGGCAATCAATTCTGTGTTGGGTACTACCAAAGGAAAGACAAGAGTCACTTCACACGCTTTGGAGAACTATTGTAAATGAAAATGGTTACCCACTTTTCTGTTTTATTTATTTTACTTGTGGTTACTACAGTTTTTTTCTATTATTTTTTATTTTTATGTGGTGGTGAGGATCAAACCCAGTGCCCCATGCATGCGAGGCAAGCGCTCTACCAGTGAGCCACAATCCCAGCCCGGTTACTACAGTTTTTATTTTTTTTAATTTTTTTTTAGTTGTAGATGGACACAATATCTTTATTTTATTTATTTATTTATATGTGGTGCTGAGGATCAAACCCAGTGACTCACACATGCGAGGCAAGCACTCTACCACTGAGCTACAGCCCCAGCCCCGGTTACTACAGTTTTAAACCATGCTAACCAACTGGTTTTGAAACATTCTAATTTAGAATTCACTCATTTATCAAATATAAAAGCATTTACTTTTCTTCTTATATCTATTTTATATCCATCTAATAGAATACAGTATCTTCTATATATCAATCCTTTAATATAAGCAAGACATAACAGGACACAAAGGATTCATATAAATTTTGGATCCATATAATTTTTTATTCTTTTGGTATACATGCTTATAGTCTAGCCAGGGAGGCAGACAATATGGTGTGTTAAGTGCTAGAAAGGCTTCTATATATCTTCTATTTCTAATCTAGTATTTAAAAAGAGTATTTGATTAAAAGTATATATCCAGAAAGCCTAGAATAAGAAAACTATAATCCAATAGGAAATTGGCAAATGATATGAACTGTTGATGTGTATAAAAAGAAATACAAATGACTTCTAAACATAAAAAGATGATTGAGCATAATAACCTCCCTCATAATAAATGAAATGACTCTTCAGATAAATCATCATAGCACTTTGACCTATGGCAGTTTGAAAACAATACAAAAGTGTGACAATATAGTCTTTGGGGAAGCATGGAATTCTAATGCGTTCATGCATTACTTCTGGATGGGTAAAATAGTACAATTCTAAGGATTTTATATATATATATACACACACACACACATATGTTTGTACATGTGAAAAATGATGTGTGAATTTTTCATTGCAGAATTATCTATAATAGTAAGTGACTGGAAACAATAAAAATATACATCAAAAGAGGACTGGTTAAATACTCTGCCTCACATTCTTTTGTGACTCTTGGTAGATCAGGAGTATTGATAATGTCCTACAAGTTTTGCAGTTCTCAATTTTTTTTTCAGTTTTTCATACTAAATAATTTCTCTTAAGCTATCTTCAAGCTCACTAATTCCTCTGTGACTTCCATTCTATTTATCCCATAAAGCAATTTTTATTTTAGGTACCATATTGCAATTCTAAAATTTCTAGGTATTAGGTTGGTTCTCTTACATTTTCTATTCTATATTGAAATTTCTTGTTTTTAATTCATTTGCAGCATTCATTAACTTCCTTACGCATAGTCACAATAGATTATTTAAAGACTTTGTTAATTCCGACATCTGACTCATCTAAAGTTGTTACTTTCTTACGAGAATGTTTTATATTTTTCTAGTTCTTTGCATATCAAGTCATTTTGGATTTTATCCTGAACACTGTAGATGTTATTTTGTATGTCTTTGAGTTAAGTTTTATTCCTCAAGAAAAAAAAGCAGGCAATCAACTTTCTTAGACTTGTGTTAGAGGCTCTGTCTGTCTCATTTTTGTGAGTGGGAATTTCAATCTCAGTTCATTTCATTTCTTTAAGACTTTGAGTTTGTTATATGAAAGTGTGCTTTGAGGGCTATCCTGAGACGTGTATGGGATTCATACACACAAGTAGAGGATTCAGCTTGTGGTTACCTTCCCTCTACAACCCCCCAACCCCCATCTTCAGGTATGACTGTTGGATACTTCTTTCCCTGGTTCTATTCCTACTGCACCATTTTGTGACTATGGCCCACTCTCTGGGCAAGTGCCCTCTGCCAGACATACATACAAAGAGGCACTCAGCCATGTGCTAATGAATTTCACATATATGGACTCCTTTCACAGTTATCTGCATTTATATACTCATCTGAATCCACATGTAGTTGGTTTCACATTTTATCTAGAATTTATAGGATCATTAAGAGAGATGGTTTATAGAAAGTTTACATCATCATAAAAACTTTTTGTTTGAATCATAAACACTTATTGCCTATGCAAAAATTACATTAATATATTTTAAAAGAATATCAATGGTCAGTTTCTCAAACTGGGTAATATATGCATGAATATTTGTTTTACAATTACTTCATTATGTTTTATATCTTTTTTGGTATACATGTCACACTTTATATATATATATATATATATATATATATATATATATATATATATATTTTTTTTTTTTTTTTTTTTGGTACCAGGGATTGAACTCAGGGGCATGCGACTACTGAGCCACATCCCCAGCCCTATTTTGTGTTTTATGTAGAGACAGGGTCTCACTGAGTTGCTTAGCAGCCTCGCCATTGCTGAGGCTGGCTTTGAACCTGCGATTCTCCTGTCTCAGCCTCCCTAAGTGCTGGGATTACAGGCTTGAGCCACCGCGCCCAGCTTCACACTTTATATTTTAAAATGAGGTACTAGGCCTTCATAATCATAACCTTGGCTCCTCATATAACATTTTTATTGCTTATATTACAAAAATAATACAAGAATAGGATTTCAATAAATGAAAGGGGAAATTGAACTATTAAAACAAATACATTTAAAAAATCTCACACAAGTAGGGTAATTCAGTAATTTTTTTTTTTCATACCAGGGATTGAATCCAGGGGTGCATAACCCCTGAGTCACATCCCCAGCAATTTTTATATTTTGAGACAGTGGTCTTGCTAAGTTGTTTAAGACCCTATTAAGATACTAAGGCTGTCTTTGAACTTGTGATTCTCCTGACTCAGCCTCCCGAACCACTAGGATTACAGGCAATTCAGTAAATTTTAAAGTGGGTTTGAGTAGACAAACAATCCTTTGCAATGTTACAAGTTAGTATCATAAAAAAGAATGACTTTATGAATTTTGCCGGTAAGTGGATGGATTTGGAGACTATCATGCTAAGTGAAATAAGCCAATCACAAAAAGCCAAAGGTCAAATGTTTTCTCTGATATGTGGATGCTAACACACAACAAGGGGGAGGAGGAACAAGTTCGGTGGATTAAGCAAAGAAGAATGAAGGGAAGGGCGGTCAGATGGGAATAGGAAAGACAATAGAATGAATCAAACATAATTTTCTATATGAATACACCACCAGTGAAACTCCACACCATGGAATCTTAATTAGAATAAGTTATACCCCTTTTATGTATGTCAAAATACACTGTACTGTCACATATACCTAAAAAGAAAACAAACTTACAACAACAACAAAAACAAGACAGTACAACATACAAGCTGTGGTTCAAAGCCTGGTCTGTACATCTTTCTACCTATGTGATCTTGGATAAGATACTTCAGCTCTCCGAACTTGTTTCCTCACTGTAAAATGGAGAAAATAATAGTGCCTCACAGGATATCAGGTGGATTAATTAGTCAAGGAAAGTAAAGCATGAAGCATGGTGCATAAAATAAAATATTCAGTAAAAGCTATTTCTAGTGGTAATAGTAACATTTTATCCTGAGTCATAAAGATTTGTTCTATGACATACTTAATCAACTACCAATCTTTATTTGATGAAACTCCACACACAAAAAAAATTGAGATGTTCCTTCACTTTTGAGAATGAACTATCTAAAATTCAGCATACTAAAAGGGCAAGTTTTAGTTGAATGCGCCCTCTAGTGGTGTATGTTATGTGCAAGTACCAGGCACCTGTAGAAGATAAAACCTAAGGTAAAATGTCACCAAGATTGGCATTTAGAACCTGAAGCCAGCTGGTTAAGATCATTGTTATGAAATCTAATTATTTTCAAGAGCTAGAGGACTGTTTTGTATTTTAAAACTTTCTAGGATATTTGTGACATTTTCTATGCTAAATCCTAATATTCCTATGATACTAACTTTAATCTTTCCACTTAACTGTGACACTTTCTAGTTTGCTTTAATGTCGCAAAGTAACTATTCTTCATTAAGTTAAAATATACAGTATGATACCAAGCGTCAACTATGTACCAGGCAATGGGGATACAATAAACAACGTATTACACAATTCATTATGCAATTTTGGATTTGAAAAGTGCCATCAGGAAGTTCAGACTGCCATGACTATACAATAGGGAATTGGTCTAGTATGGGGAGAGACTGCAAATTGAGGCTAGGGAAGTAGGCAGGAATTTAATACCATGGTAAGGAGTTTGAACTTCATTCTAAGAACAATGAGAACGAATGGAAGGGTTTAAAGTACATAGCACGGGGGCTGAGGCTATGGCTCAGCAGTTGAGCGCTTGCGTCGCTTATGTGAGGCGCTGGGTTCGATCCTCAGCACCACATAAAATAAATAAAGATATTGTGTTCATCTACAACAAAACAAAATATTTTTAAAAAATAATAAATAAAGTACATAGCATGTGTCTGATTTGGCAATCTAACTTATACTTCCAAAATTTCACTTCTAAAAGGCGTAGAAAGTGAATCTGAGGGAGTGGGGCAAGAACCAATGCCCAGATCAACAGCAATGCCGGTGAGACATGATGAAAGTTGGAACAAGGGAGGTAGCAGTATTGGTAAAAAGAAACAAAGTGGGCTGGGGTTGTGGCTCTGTGGTACAGCGCTTGTATAGCACTGGGTTAGATTCTCAGTACCACATTAAAAAAAAAAGTTATTAAAAATAAGAGAAACAAAAGTTAGGGGGGGAGAAAGTGGACCGATATTTAAGAGGTAAAATGGATGCAGAATGATGATGGGGATGGAATAGTGGTCCTGGTGAACTGTGTGTCTGTGATGCCATTTTATCACTAGTACAACAGGGAATAATGAGCTGTTGAAGAAAGCAGGTGTTACCTCTTCAGCTTCCTTGGCCACAAAGTGTAATATTAAATTGAATGCTCACTTAACATTGAACAGGATCGTGAGGTACCTCCCACATCAAAGAGCCCTCAAATGTCTTTTTTTTTTTTAACTTTTATTGCAGTGATTTACTCCCACTGAGTCAATAACTTTACCTTGCCTCTGTCTGAAATGTTTATAACTCCCGCCCACTCCCAATTTCGCGAAATGTTTGTTGTTTTTCAAAATCTAGTTCAAGTCACCATCTCAAGGAACTTTCGGGCATCTCCTTCCCCATCCCAGTGTTTTTACAACTAAGCTGTAAATTCACAGACAACATAGATTGTGCACTCTTCATATCTGGGTCATCGGCGTCCAGAGCAGCGCCCTTCCAACACTAGGACATCCATAATCTTGTAACCATTCACCGGCTCAGAAGAACCTGAAAAGCCCGCAACGCCCACTCAGCGAGGCTAGCGTGGTCCGCCGGAAGTGACGCTCTACCAGGGAATTCATGCTTCCGGTCTCGTATCCTAGCTGCCGTAGGTGGGCTGGGCTTCTCTGGCTTGCTAACTCGGCTGCTCTGGAGGATTCACGCGCGGTAAGAAAGTGCGCGTGGCACGCCGGGGAAGCGATCCCTGGGTCCCCAGATGTCGTAGAGAACCTTTTATTGATTTCTTTCGACCTGGCCGGACCTATATGGGAAACGTGGGAGGGCGGAGGAACTGACTGGATCGCTGAGAGCCCCCTCCCTCCAGTGGGGCTGAACTGCGGGGATGTGTGGCTTGCCGAGGGCGCCGGCCGGGGATCGGCCTCAGCTATTGGGGCGCTGGCCGCGGTGGACCCTGCCAAGCCGGGCTCTCCCACTTCACCCGCTTGATACCCAGAGCCGCCTCCTTCCCTTGTACTCAGGGGAAGGAGGTCCCGCACTTCAACAGCTCGGGCCGCTGTGGCCAGGCGCAGGATCTTCGGCAGGAGCTCGTGTGAAGTGTGTAGCGTCGCTCACCAGTTCTCCGGGTCCGCCCCTCGGCTCCTGTTGAGGCCTGTTTGAGACTAGGGGAGCTGAGGCTTTCACGCTGATGGGCGCACAGGATGCTGCCCTAAAAGGGCTCAGTAGGTGATCAGTGATGGTGGCTGATGTTCTCATTCATCGCAGAGAAAAAAAAATCTCCAAATTGCTACTTAGTATGTAAAGTAACCAAAACATTGTTCCGTTTTATGTGGAGTCAAATAATTCGTTGTAGAAGAAATTATTCCTTTAAAATGTTTATACACTAAAATGAAATCTCTATTTCTGAATATTAGAGTACATTATTAGGGCACAAAAACAAGATATACTTTTTAGTATTAAAATATATCGTATTTTTAAATCACAATTTAAAGGAACTAATTGAAGATGATTTGAAATCACTGGGCTGCAAGCCGCAGATACCCTAATTATTAAGAGAGGAAGACTTGGTATCACCATGTGACTATAAACACTTTTGTATACCAGTTTTACTTATAACTCTGCCAAGAATGGTTATAAGGACAAATCACATTAAAGGACAAGATTTCTGGGTTCTTGTTAATCTGCTAGCCCAACTGTTGTGTTGGCAGACTAAGCAAGAAGATTGTGAGAAAGTAGCACTGGGAATGAGTTAGAAAAATAAACAGCTAGGATTTGGGAGGAATAACTTCATTCACTGTATTACTGTGTGGTTTATAATTTATGAAATGATCTCTCAGCAAATTATTTTCCAATTTTAAGCAAGTATATATGCTTTTTATTTCCACCAGTGTGGTGGCTTCCCTGGCAAGTGCCAGATTTGTATTAGAAGCGTATCTACACAGCCTATCATAGAATTAAATATATATAGATATCTAAATGAAATAAAAAGTATTTTAATAATTAAAAGTTTAACATATGAGCATATTTGATACAATAATACATCATATATTTTTTTAATTGATGACTAACCAGCCATGCTTATCTTAAAGACTGATAAAGTACTTCTGATGCAACATGACCAGGTGGGCACGAGTTACTACCACACGTAGTAAGAGACCCTTGCCTGCAACATCATGGGAGGACATGAAGAAGGGGTCTTTGGAAGGAAGAAGCCAAAATCTACCAAATCGTAAACAACTTGAAGCCAATAGACTGTCCCTTAAAAATGATGCACCCCAAGCAAAACATAAAAAGAACAAAAAGAAAAAAGAGTACTTAAATGAAGATGTGAATGGATTCATGGAATACCTAAAACAGAACTCACAGATGGTTCACAATGAGGAGATGATAGCAATGGACAGCCAGGAAGTAAGGGAAGAAATTGCAGTTGCTTTAAAGAAAGACAGTCGACGGGAAGGAAGACGATTAAAAAGACAAGCAGCAAAGAAAAATGCAATGGTGAGGTCATCACTTCTACCATGTTATTTACTTTATATAGCTAGAAATTGTCATTCATATTTTCACACATATCCATATCTTAGCAGGGTCTAATTGCTTTTGTCTTAAATTCATAAAGCAACTTTTTAAGATCTTGTACTTTAGCACATATATGCTAGGCACTTGACACTACTGCTTAGTCATCACAGCACTACAAAGATGATGGCAGTATTCCCATATTATGTGTAGAAAACACTGACTTGCCAGCAGGTTAAATAACTTGCTAGAAGCCAATTAACCAGTATCAGAGGTGAAATTCAATCCCAGACTTTAAAACTTATGTTCTTGACCCTGTCTTCCAATAGCCCTTGTTCAAATCGCTATTTAAAAAATGAAGATTAGGTACCACAAGTTAAATGTGTGTGGTTCCCATTACTTGGAAAGGATGGATGTTCTTTTATCTTTATCCATAAAAATTCAAGACACAAGAAAAAGAGGTCTAGCATGAATCACACTAGTTAATAACAGCAGAGTTAAAACTCCTTGAGATTTTCTAGTAATTGCTCTCCCATTCAGCCATAGTATATTCTGAATAATGCTGGGGGCAGCAGTTTTATTTCTGTAGTGCCTAGCCCTAGATTTTAAACTATGTCAAAGACAGGAAATGAAATCCTTAATATAATTTTTTTCCATTCTCTAAGTGAATTTGCCATCTTTTAGCAGGATGCTACAAAAGAATCAGGACTTATTGCCAGTTATTACACTTTCATTTTTTTCTTAGAATTGCTAAATGTAGAGTACTCTTTATACCAGTACAGGCTGTATTATTATATTTAAAATTGACTCTTTAGGAATCATACTGATGAAGTATTCCTCATGGCTAAATTTGGATAGAAAAGATGATCATTTTTATTTGGATTAGGATAAAATTTTGTTTCAGTTGTAAAATTAGTTATTTTAAAATATGTTTAAGCCAAGTAAGTTAATCTAACTTGAAGATAATTTAATCATGTAGGCAGTATGGTGGATTGCAGACCATTTGAAGACATTTACTGTTAGGCTTCTTAAGAAAAGCTTTATACTTGTCATTAAGGAGGAATGATACTGTATTTCACAAAAGGAGTGCTTAACAAATAGTGTATGACTTGTGTAACCTACTGTCAATTCATTTTCTTGTTTTGAAAATTTCTTATACTGTGTGTCAGTTCTTAAAGGCTAATAAATTGATTAAAATACAAAGATTTATCTATCAGTCAGATCTCTATAATTAAACCAAGAAACCAAGATTCATATTGTGATCCAATTTTTAGCAATAACTTTTCCTTTAGTGGTAGGATAAATATAGTCTATTCATTTAGACCAGTTCATTCTAAGTAGAAGTTATTGTAGAATTTAAAGGGACTCATTCTTCTCTAATGTTATTAAAAGAGAAAAAAAGAAAGGACAGCGGTGCAAAAAGTGTTTTATTTTGCCTGTTGAATTTGTTTTACAAAAAGAAACCAAAACTGTGCTTATTGGGAAAAAAAGTTAAATGACTATTTGTTACTCAAGAAATACATATACATTTTTCCAGCTTAAATAATTCAAATATCTTTCACTTCTGATTATAATTGATGTTCTGATTCATTTTGGCCGAAAAATGCTCCACATTGCTGAGTAGTGTGTAAAAAACTGTACATTGTTTAGGTTTGTGTAATAGCCAAATAATTCATATCAGAATAAATTATTTCTTTACAATATATGGTGCATATCTTCTGAAAATGAAACCTCTATTTCTGAATATTAAGGTATGTGAAAAGTACAAAAATAATAAGGATGCCACCCAGCAATTCAGGAGGCTGAGGCAAGAGTATCACAAGTTCAAACCCAGCCTCAAAGCAATTTAGCGAGGCCCTAAGCAACTTAGTGAGAACCTGTCTCAAAAATAAAAAGGGTGGGGATGTGGCTCAGTGGAAAAGTGCTCCTGAGTTCAATTCCTGGTACCAAAAAAAATAAGATGTAATTTTTTTGCTGTGAAATATATCATGTGATATGAATCATACTTTAAATAGAAACATTTGACCCAAATTCATTCAATTATGTGAACTTTAAAAGTGCAAATATTAATTTGAGTGCTAATTTTATAGCCATTAAAAAGCTCCATTTTTCTGGTGCAGACATTCCTATTAATAAAATGAATAGTCCATATTTATTCAATTCATTTACACAGTTGCCTGCTCGAAGCCATATGTAATATTGTTTCTGAGATTGATGGATTTGGAGATTGAAAATCTTCAAAAGCATTGAGATCCTCTGATGGAAATGACATCTTTATTCAGAAATGTGTGAAACACTTGTTTTTCTACAAATAAAATATTGAGGTTTTTTTTTTTCTTAAAAAAAGCTAAATAGCTTTAAAATGAGAAATGTTTTAAAGATATTTTGATAATAAGAATTGATAAAGTTACCAGTGTAGTTTTGCAGTGTGGAAACTCACTTTTTGTTTTCCCAGGTATGTTTCCACTGTAGAAAACCTGGCCATGGAATTGCAGATTGCCCAGCTGCCCTTGAAAATCAAGATATGGGCACTGGAATATGTTATCGATGTGGATCCACAGAGCATGAAATAACCAAGTGCAAGGCTAAAGTAGACCCAGCTGTTGGTATGTTCTCTTTCACTTTCTTAGTTTTTGGGTGGGGGGAATGACCAGTAAGTAGCCAGTTGAGTATTTTTTTTGGTTGTTATTGACAGAATTTGTTATAAGCATGCCACTTAATATTTTGAAATCATAAAATTTCAAGTTATGTAGAAAGAACTTATTTTAAAGTAATGTGAATTATATAACTTGCTGTATACATAATCTACTTAATACAAACTGGTGATTCTTACAGGTGAATTTCCTTTTGCAAAATGTTTTGTTTGTGGGGAAATGGGGCATCTGTCCCGATCATGTCCTGATAATCCCAAAGGACTCTATGCTGATGGTGAGTACTGTTACCCTTGTATATCAAACATGGCAAATCATCACGCAGAGTTGTCATTTCATTTACACTCTTCATCAGTTCTTGTATACATTTTTCAATAAGTAGTGAAATCTCAAGAATTTCACTATTTTTTTTTTATCAAGTGCTATTAATGTACTGGACTTTTTGTACAATATGCCTTGATATATTAATAATTCAGAAAAAAACTAAAGTGTGTGTTTCAAACATCCTTTGTGAGAATATATTATACATTTGTACTTTTAAACATAGAAACAGAGGGATTACATATCAAACTATATAAGATTTTTAAAATAATGTTATGTTTTATCTCAGCCTAGCATACCATTTTGGTAGAAAGGATGGTACCACACTACTCAGTTTTGTTTCTGAATTTTTTTCCTTAGTATTATCTGGCATGGGATCATGTAACTTTCTTAATTTTAGCTCTGATAATGTCTTAAGGTCCTGCAATAAAGCCTATGATGTCTAAAACCTTTGGAGGAGATTGTTATCTGTTAATGTTTTGGCTGGCACCATCAGGTTCTAGACACCTGTTATGTCTTGTGCTGAGTTCCCACTGGAGAAGTCCAGTGCCAAAGCATAAGTTTTGGAGTCAGTCAAACATGGATTATAGCCCTAGCAGTACCAAGCACTAGCTACAAAACTTTGATCAACTTACTAAACTTCTTTCATCTCAGTTTCCTCACCTATAAAATGGAGATGAGAAAACTATGTTTTATATTTCATTAATACTAAGACACTCATTCTTTTTACCTTCTCAAAAATAAAACAGAATGTATCTAATCATTGATGGGTCTCACATAATTGACATTTTTTTTCCCTGGGAGATATGTGAAATATAATACATCTTACGATCAGTACTATCTTAGATTTAGGAAAGTATGGCATTTACCTATTATGAGGACTAAACTGTGTTTTTCAAGTGCCTATTGTTTCACTGTGTCATATAAAATGGTAAAGAGGCGTAGGCCTGGAAAATTGACTAATGAGCAAAAGTGGCTTTGGGTGATCAATTATAATAGCTAGATTTAAAAAAGAAAGGCAACAAGAGTAGATCACATAAACTTGAAAATTCAGCCAGGTTTGTATCCTTTAGGGTCACTTTTCTAAGTGGCTTAATATCATAAGCATGATTATAGTAATGCCTGACCACTAAGCAATAGTGTTTTACTGTGAAGTACAATACTTATTTAGAAACCATGTGTGTTGTAATTCACAATCTTAAAATGTTACTTAAACAGATGGTCATTTTTATTAGGGTTAGGGGACCTAAAACAAAAGTTAATTTTATCCCTTTCCTAAATACTTATCCCTATCTGACCTATAGAGTAGAACAGCAGTGATTCCTAACCTTCGTTTTTATGTTTGTTTCTTTGTGGGGGTCATTGACCATTTGGGAATCCAATAAAAACTATGGACATCCTCCTCAGAAAAATACATCTGCATACAACTATTGTTTACAAGTCCAAGGGTCCACAGACCCTTGACTATCTAACCATGATCAAGATCCAAGCGTCTGTGCCATGGTTCTTAGACAAAACCCTTCCACCATATCTCTCTTCTCTTCTCCACTTCTACCCAGAAGGCCAAGTTTAAGAGATAGTGGTTAGGTAAAACTTAGCACTCTGGAAAGTTAAGAGGAATGGAGAATGAATTATTACTAGGAATAATTGTACCTACCAAGGTTCCTGGCTCCAGCTACTTTTATAGCTGACAAAGATGTGATAGATCAAATAAAATATGAAAGTGCTTTGAGGTATTGAAAGCCCTGTGTAAGTATGAATAGTATTCAGTAACTTTGTTCTTTCGATAGGTGGTGGTTGCAAACTTTGTGGTTCTGTGGAACACTTCAGGAAAGATTGCCCTGAAAGTCAGAATTCAGGTAAGTCCTTGGGCCTCTATTTAATAGGGTAATTTCAGTATTTCTCTGTTTTTGCTGCCTTTTATTATTAGTAGTTCATAGGAGTACTACAGATCTTTAAGATAACATGCTTTCCTATTGCTGTTCTCAGAAAACAAAGTGACCAATAAGCCTGAGAGGACACTGGTTTATAAAACATCTTATTCGTTAATTTTTATATTTGCTCACTGATTAATTTAATTATAATGGAATCTATTCTGTTACAGAAAGTTAATACAATATGGAAATGTCTTGATTCACTAAGAGAAAAATCAAAATATGAAAATAACTTTCAACATTTGTAGGACAGGATGCACTCATATATGCTTTGCTTTGTGTATACCTAAATGATTCAGAGTGATTGCAAAAGCTACCAGAAATATTAAAGATGTGTTACTGACACAGCAGCTGACTAGTTTTTTCCTCCCTGATGAAATACTAGCCTGTTCATCATAACTTCATAAATGTTGGCTCTACCTGTAGCTGACTTTTGAGGGGGTGGGGATCATCATTCCATTAGTTTGCCTGGATTAGAATGATGATGATCTTGTGTTAAAGCAAGGCGGTAGGATAGCCCAGCAGTGCTTCTTGAGGAAAAAGCACATTTCTTTTTACTTCATAAAGTCACTGGCATGTCTGCCTCTTCCTGTTTCCTGCCCCTAACATTTAAATGTGAAACCCAAGAGTTCTTGTTTACAGTCTTGTCTAGAATAAGGTAGTCTTTACCATAGTTTAGGGAGTGAGATTGAATTGATGAAGTGGAATTTGAATTCTCCCTCCTGGGAGGATTGCCACTTCCCAAATGATAAGACTGACAAGCAGATGTTGTATAATTTCACAGGTGGAATCTTGTGCATTTAAAACCGATGCTTCATAAGTCTTGCTGTTTACAGACTCTTGGAATTCATTGACTCTAATGATGAACTCTGGGAAAGAATGAAAGAGCTTTCTCATCAGTTTGTGCATTGCAAAGTAGTTGCTGCATTTCCCTAATTGGGATGAGAAATTGCCTGTGGTACTCTGAAATCAAGGGTTATAATCAATTACAGAATTGCTCACTTTCCTTTAGTGATGGAATCTTCCTTCCTTGTGATTATTCATGTCAAAACTAGTTCCTTTGCTAACCCAATATCAATGTAAGTGGATGCATTTGATTATCCTTTTCCTTATATACTTTTACAGATCGAATGGTCACAGTTGGTCGCTGGGCAAAGGGGATGAGTGCAGACTATGAAGAAATACTAGATGTACCTAAACCAAAGAAACCTAAAACAAAAATACCTAAAGTTGTCAATTTTTAATAACATTCAGTACTGTTGTTAATTACTATCAATCATATTGTTACTTTCCAAACTGGATGTGCTTTATAAGTTAGGCTTCCTTAGAGCCAATAGCAGTTTACTGCATTCTGTCCATCAAGGAGTATTTCTACCTACTTTGGAGAAAATCACTGAAGAAAAGCACAAAATGATTATATTGGATTCTCTGAAAGAACTTGTTTTTAATGGATAGAACTTAGTCAAAACTAAGTTATATAGTTGATTTTATATATATATGTATATATATATACACACATATATACACAGTTATATAGATGATTGTAAACAATCATCTTTTTTTAAAAGCAAGTTATGCATTAAAGTGAACCACTTCTAAATAAAGCATACTGCTTTGCATTTGTGAATGAATTTTTGGTCATATTGTTTTCTTGGTTTAAAATGTCAATTTATTATTATAATAGAAATTTATAAATTGCCACAAAGTCTGTATTTTAAAACCATTGAATAAAAATGCATTTGTTATTTGCTTCTCTTTCCCTGAATATCAGATTCTGTATGGAACTAGGCATTGTTCATTAATATCTATGTAACAATCCCTTTGGAATCAAGATCTTTTACAAATCCTTGATGGGGATAAGCAGGGATTTGGTTTTTGTTTTAGTTTTGATGTAGTTAAAAATTATTAATATTAAAATTGAAGGGTACCTCAGCTTAACAGAAACTCTTTTTTGCCTTTGCTTTTCAAGAAAGAAATTCTCACTCAAATTCAGTGTGCAGAATTTAACCACAATGATGGCATATAACAGATTGTATATCAAACTTAATAGCATTTTGTTCACATGTTTTAGATGAGTCAGGGTGAGATGAAAGTATCACCATAATAGAGTTAGAACACTAATCAGAGACCCATTAGCTTCTTTGTCTGATTTGATGAATACATGCATACTTAATACATATATTTCACAAGGCTTGACGCTACCATTGTACTGCATAATGGAATGACTCTGGTGGTTTGTGTTTCATTTGAAATTTTACCTGATTGAATCCATTTGTAACTAAAGGAAACAGCTGTGATTAGTTACTGATGCCTCAGAAGCAAAATATTTACCAAATAAAAAAAGAAACACTTTCCTCTGTTTTCATGTCTGCACAACTCAACAGTTCCAATCTTAATAGAAGTTGTGCTTTTATTTCTATGTGAGAAAAAAACATGATGACAAAATATTGCTCGGCATCCTGGAGCCAAAGAAAATGAGTGTCATTTAAAAGGAATTACATAAGCAGGCAGAGAAGAACAGTAAGGCTGCCTTAATCATTCAGTCTGAACATACCCAAACATTTCACCATCTTCTTGGGAGCTGAAGATGCAAGTGGAAGTGTGTGCCTTTTGGAAAGTGTTCAGTGCATGGATGTCCATTTTGTCTTCCTTGGATCACTTTGTTTATATTGTAATGATCTATACGTGAGAAAGAGCATTAGAAATAAATTGCAGGTGCTGAATGTAACATTTAAAAAGTATAGAAACTGAAAGAAATGCACCGGAGGTAGAAATTCAGGGAAATCCTGAGTGTGTTTCTTGAAAGGGACTATACATGTTGGGTATTTTCTTTGCTTAGTACCCAAAAGAAAAGCTGATGTTTAATTTGTTCATTTGTTGTATATTTCCCAAGCACCTACTATGTTTCTGGTATTCTTTTAGGTACTGAGATTATGGTTGTCACAATAAGACAAACATCCACATGCATTCAGCCGATGAGGCTGAAGAATGGAATGGAAACTTAGGGAAAACAGCAGAAAGGGGTATTTTATTGCATTCTTAAAATATTTTGTTGAAACTCCTAAAAGTTGTCAGCATTCTTCCTTCCGACCTTTGTAAATGTCATCTCTTCTTATCTTTCATTTTTTTATGATAGACTCCTAAATCTACACTAGCCCTACGATATCCCAGGTTTCAGTCCCATTTCTCCCAGCTGGACATTCCTACTGGGATACTCCACTGAGACCCCTAACCATATAGGCAAGTAAAGACAAGCCCTGAGAAAGGCTTTTTTAGGGGGCTGCAGTGACAGTTTTCGGAGAGGCCCCAAACCATTTTGCCCTGTCCAGTGGCTCTTCACCAGCTGCTATGATAGGCTGCCAGGTTTCAAGGCCACCAAGGAGCTAGTAAGGAGATGGAAATGAGAGCAAGTTACAATGCCACAAAACTCATGTTTTTACTGAGATAAATGCTCCTTGTATTGTCGCAGGCCTTTTGTTAACTTCCAGAGTTCTGAAAAAGTGTATTTTAACAATGTTTGCTAGTGTTCTCATTGCTTTTATGTAGACTTTCAGAAGTCTTTCATCAGTCTGAAAGTGCTCTGCCTGCCAGAAAGCTGCTGTTGTTTTTTATTTATTTATTTATTTTTAAATTTTTTATTTTTTTGGTACTGGGGATTGAACTCAGGGGCACTCGACCAGTGAGCCACATCCCAGCCCCATTTTGTGTTTTATGTAGAAACGGGGTCTCACTGAGTTGCTTAGTGCCTCACTGTTGCTGAGGCTGGCTTTGAACTTGCAATTCTCCTGTCTTAGCCTCCCAAAGTGCTGGGATTACAGGTGTGCGCCACTGCGCCCGGCTTGTTTTTTAAATAACAACTTTATTGAAATACAATTCACTTGTCATATAATTATTTAAAGTGTACCATTCAATGGTTTTCCCAGAACTTTGGAACCATAACCACAGTATTTGCATCACTTCCAAAAGAAATCTCGCACCCAATTAGCAGTCATTCATCATTTCTACCCCACAAACACCTCACCCACCCCAACCATAGACAACCACGAGTCTACTTTCCTTCCCCATATTGGGAAGTTTGAGGCAAGGAAGAGACATGCCCTGACAAATGTTCAAAATCTCATTCTGGTTGCTAGATAGAGAAAAGTTGTAGGGGCACAGGAGTGCACACAGCAAAGTCGGAGCTCTCGCAGTGAGGGATGATAGTGTCTGAGACTACAGTGGTGAAAGTGAAGACAGATGAGGAGAAATGGACGTTAATTTTGTTTCTGGCAGGAGTATAGGCCCTCAAATCAGTCTTGCCCCTGAAAATTACCCCAGAAGTGTAGAATAAAATTAATTTTTAAACACTCCTTTAAAACATCAGTTAGTTTACAAAGAAGGGCAGAATCTGTAGAGAACAGATATTAAGTGAATTCAAGAGCTCTAGAAGATAAGCCAACACTGAAGCCAAAATGTCTGCTTCAAAAAATGAGTTGAGCTGCCTGGCAACAAAAAATGCATACAAAATGCGTACTTTTTAAAATTTTTATTGTTTTGTACTGGGGATCGAATCCAGCGGTACTTAAACATCAAGCTACACCCTCAATAGTTCTTAGTTTTTATTTTGAGACAGGATCTCACTATGGTACTCAGGCTTGGCTGGAACTTGCCATCTTCCTGCTTCAGCCTCCCAAGTAGCTAGGATTACTGGTGCGCACTACGATGTGTGGCTGAAAATAAACACTTGATATAGGCAATATAATGGAAGATCTTTGCATAAAACAGATGAAAGGATTGTATTCTCAGGATAAGAATAAGTGAGAATGAACATGTTCCAAAGAGAAAAACTTGTTGCATAACTCCACTTTGACACTGAGGGGCAGGGGGGAAAGTCTTCTGAGAACTTGACACCATAAGGGGGCTATTCCTTAATTCTTACTGCTTTGATGATTGAAATGGCCTTAACTTGATATCTTAATGTTAAAACCATTCCAAATTGGAAGTGCTCTACCAGCAACCATCAAATTCATCACAATTAAAAAGGGGGAGGGGGCAAACATACAGAAAACCCACACATCACAATCCATTTTGGCAGCCCTCAATTTTAACCTAAGACTCAAAGAATTCACACAAAGTTCAGAGAACCAAATGTCACAATAAAAAAAACATAATACAACCACATACAAGAAAATCAGATCCTATGAATAAGAGCAGCGATAACAGGTAGTAAAATTGGTCCTGCAGATTTTGGAATTGCCAAATGCAAAATATAAAAGAGTATGATTCATGTCTTACTACATTTGGGTAACTATAACAAAATATAAATTTTGAGTGGCTGATGTACAACAGAAATTTATTTCTTACACTTCTCATGGCTGGAAAGTCTAAGCTCAAGGTGCCAGTGGATCAGGGTCTGGTGAGTACTCCATCTCTGGTTCATATCAGCACCTCTTGCTGAATCTTCACATGGTGGAAGGGGCAGACAAGCTCCCGTGGGCTCTTTCGTAAGGGCATTAATCCCATTCCTGGGATCTCTGCCCTCATGACCAAATCACCTCTCAGAGGCCCTACCTCAGTGGGGGTAAAATTTCAACATATGAATTTTGAGGGGGACACAAACTTTTAGACCATAGCACTTAATGTATGTAAAGAATTAAAAATTAATAAAAAATTTGATCAAGGAAAAGGAGACGTTAAAAAATGAACAAACGGGCTGGGATTGTGCTCAGTGGTAGAGCGCTTGCCTCACATGCATGAGGCAATGAGTTCGATCCTCAGCACCACATAAAAATAGATAAATAAAATAAAGATATTGTGTCCATCTACAGCTAAAAAAAATATTTAAAAAATGAACAAACAAATTGGAAAAGTAAAAACAAACTTCTAGAATCGAAAAATAAAGTAATTGACATTAAAATTTCTATTAGGTCAAAAAATGACAAGGTGAACAGAATCACTGAACTAGAAGATAAATCCAAAGAAACTATCTCAAATACATTACAGAGACATGGAGGTCAATATAAAGCTATTAACAAATATTGAGGATAGAATAAGATCTTATAAACTTAATAGAACAGAAAAGAGGAAACTTTTTTTTTTTTTTTTTTTTTGTACCAGTGATTGAACTCAGGGGCACTTGAACACTGAGCCACATCCCCAGCCCTATTTTGTGTTTTCTATTTAGAGATAGGGTCTCACTGAGTTGCTTAGCGCCTCACCATTGCTGAGGCTGGGTTTGAACTCACGATTCTCCTGTCTCAGCCTCCCAAAGTGCTGGGCTTATAGGCATGCACCACTTGCCCAGCTAGAAGGAAACTTTTTAAATGTGCAAAAATTTTCCAGAATTGTTGCAGAATTTTTTTCCTTCAGGAAGCTCAATATAACCCAAGAAGTTTTAATAAAAAAGGCATGGACAACTAGGTATTACAGAAATAAAGAAAAGATTTTAAAGCATTAGAGATAAAAAAAAATACATTACTTACAAAAGAAGAAAGATTTGACATGCCACAATAACAACGATGAAAGCCAGAATACAACATATAATGTCTGCACTGTACTAAGAGAAAACCATTTTCAAATTAGAATTATATGCTACTGAAGCTTTTTTTTTTAAGAATGAGAAAAAAATTAAGTCATTGGAAGGTAAATAAAATAGGATTACCACAAATAGTTCCTTACTAAAGAAAATTCTTAATGGGCTTGGATTGTAGCTCAGTTGTAGAACGCTTGCTTCGCATGCATGAGGCCCTGGGTTCAATCCTCAGCATCACATAAAAATAAATAAATAAAATAAAGCTATAAAAAGAAAAAGAAAATTCTTAATATTGTACTTTGGGTAGAAGTGAAGTCATAGACTATGCAAAGTCTAAGATGCCAAAAAAGAAGGATAAAGAAAATATATTGGTATATACATAGATACACTGAAATAAATGTTGCTGAAAAATAAAAATAATAATGTGTAACTTGTAGATAACCGTAGTGTATAAACTGGGAAAGTATCTGAATTAAAGTATTATAAAATCCTTGTATTGTTTTTGTCCAGAGAAAGGATTTAAATAAACTTCAAACTTTTAAACTTTGGCCAGGCATGGTGGTGCACACCTGTAATCCCAGCAGCTCAGGAGGTTGAGACAGGAGGATCACGAGTTCAAAGGCAGCCTTAGCAATTGGCAAGGCACTAAACAACTCAGTGAGACCCTGTCTCTAAATGAAAAATATAAAATAGGGCTGAGGATGTGGTTCAGTGGGGTTGAGTGCCTTTGAGTTCAATCCCAGTACCAAAAAAAAAAAAAAAAATGAAAATTTGTTATTGACCATTCCCGAGAGGACCAATTATAGTCAAAATTTCCACCATGGTCAAAATCTCCACTGTCTGATTTGAAGGAGGAGTTGAACATCTGATTGGCCAGGAGGACAGAAAGTAGTCCCCAGTTCTCCTGGTGAACAGCAAACAGTAATGAATTTGGGGACAGCGTTGTCTGCTTTGTCATTCTCTGCTTGGAGACAGCCCACCCTCTTGAGAATGCTCTCTGTCTAAGCTTCACTTTGCTTTTATTTTACTTTCACCTCATTTTCACTTATAATAAAGTTCTCTTGCATGGCAAAAACAAAACCAAAAAAACTTTGTCATTGAGATGGCAAAAATGGGGAAGTGAGTTTATTCACTCCAAGAAAATGTGTTGAATACTTAGTATGTGCCAGGTAATGTACTAACACTGGGGATAAAAGACCTTCTGCAAAAACACTTTTCAAGCCTTTGGTTGCATCACGTCTGCTAATATCCTGTTGGTGAATGACATGGTCAAGCTCAGAGCTGAGAGGTAGAAAAGTGTACTCCATTCATGGAAGTGGAGTGGCAGTGAGAGTATTACTGAACACTCTCTTGTCCCACACAGACCCTTATGGATTAACAATGAGACTTTGGCTTTTCCTCTGTAATATGCAAAATTATTCATGGGTTTTGAGGAGAGATGTGACATGATCAGGTTGCTGGGCTAAGAGCAGAGTGAAGGGAGAAACAAGAACAGAAACAGAAAGATAGGTGATAATCTGGAAGAGAGAAGATGATGTTTTGGACCAGGGTTACAGTGGTGAAGTTGATTCCAAAGTGATTGAGTTCTGATTAAACTTTTTATATAGAGCTGATAGAATTTTCTGAACAAAAGGGAATTTATGGAGGGAAAGACTGCAGCATTAAGTGATTTGTTTTGTAAATGTTCACTTTGAGATGACTATTGTCTTAGTGGAAATATCAAGCAAATTGATATATCTATATATGTATGTGTATACACACACATACACACACACACACACATATGCATAAAGGTCACTAGAAGTTAAGACAGGAGATGCAGCTATGGGAGTTATTAGCAAGCAGATTATTTTTAAAACCCAGAGACTTGCCACCGAGCGGAGCCAGAGGGAAGGCGGCCAAGAACACGACCCTCGGGTAGCCTAATACTGGAAAGTCTGAGGCTTTAAAGTGTGGCTAGTGAATAGGAGAAAATCTAATAACGTGACATCACAAAAGCCAAGAAGGGGAAATGTTAGAGAAAGAAGGAATTGGTCAACCTCAATGAGGGCTGCTCAGACTAAAAATATATTAAGAGCAGCCTCAATAGATTTGGCAATAAGTAGGGCCCAGGTGAGCCTAATGAGAAAGGTCTTCATGCAGTACGGTATGGTTGGGTGAACGAAATAAGGATAAGACCACCACATATATAGATTGGGGTAGAGATGGCATGGGATTTAGGAAATGGGATCAAACTGCTGCCTTATTTTAAGAGATACTAGTGGCAATGGAAAGAATCTGGTAGTGGTAAAGGAACTCTTGATGCAAAGAAAAAAGGAAATCAAAGTAGGGAAGTTCTGGAGAAGGTTAGGGAAATTTTTCTTTGCTGAGAGTAGAGATAATTCATCCATTATAATAGGAAGGCAAGCAGAGACATGGAAGGTGCATTTGTGGGAACATGACTCCTGCCTGATGGTTTGAATCTTCTTAATGAAGCATTTTCTGAAGTTTATGATCTGAGTCAGGAAAAGAGACATGAGAAGTTTGAGGGAAGAGGAGGCAGAGTGAAATAGGAAACACGCAAGGAAATACAGTAGCATTCAGACTCCTTGATGCGTTTTTGAAATTTGTGGTCAGAAATGTAACATGTTGCTGGGCGAGGTGGCTCATGCTTATAATCCCAGCAGCTTGGGAGGCTGAGGCAGGAGGATCCCAAGTTCAAAGCCAGCCTCAGCAATGGTGAAGTGCTAAGCAACTCAGTGAGAGCCTGTCCCTAAAAAAAATACAAAAAAAGGGTTGGGGACGTGGCTCAGTGGTTGAGTCCCCTGAGTTCAATTTCCGGTACCACCTCCCAAAAAAGAGAAAGAAACAAAAAAGAAATTTAAAGTGTTACCAGCCCACACGTTTCAACTGAGAGGACATGGAGGAGAAGGGGGATGAATTGTTAAATGATATGAGCATCCCTCTCTGCTCTACTCTTAAACGTTTCTGAAAAGACCACCAAATGGGAAGTGAAAGATGGCAGCAGATGTGTAATTTTTATATGGTACCTCATCCTTGCAGGTATAAAATCAGAAAGGCATTTTTAATCTAAAATGTCTCTGACTTGTGAATCTGGAAATGGGTTGCTGTCAAGAATTGTGGAGGGTCTGAGTTTCTAAATAATCTAATAAGTTAGCCTGCTACTATTTAGTAAATGTTGGCAGAAGACACAAGACTCTCTGTTCAGAGACCAAAGAGTGTATTACTCAGGACACAGCAAGCAGCGTTAAGTATTAATATATTTTTGTTAACTTTCTTTTCTTTCACAAGACCCATGAGGGTAGCAAGATGGGTCAAAGTGGCATTACAGTCATGGTGGGTTTGTATCATAGCTAAGGACCCAGGAACTTAGAAGTTTTTGAGCCAAGTAGTAAGCACTCCAGCTAGCAGGCAACAAGCCAGCCCCTCCCCCTTCCTTGCCCAGAGAGCAGTACACTGAAGCCATACTGTGGTCACCTTGACCTATTTTTCAGAATCAGGAAACAGATAAGTCTTGCAGTCTGTCACATTAAGCAAGAATGTACAAGACCACTCAGAGCCCATGGTGAGCTGCCTGTCTCAATAGTTACATTACTTTCAATTGGGAGAAGTAAATCATGAGCAAACCTAGTAGTTCTCATTTTAACAATGTATCCTAAGCCACAAAACTTGCTACTTTACATATACTTTTATAGCATTTGTTTTTGAATTTACCCCTGTAACTATGCTGGTAAAAATTTCTGGGTTTATTTCTGAAGCATGTGATGAGAAATATGAACAAAACCATAGGATGGCATATATAAAGTATTATGGTTTATTTCAGTCTTTATTAAAATTACTCATCATTTCTCACATTTCTTTTTCTAGATGTTTTCTATAACAAAAGTGATAGAAAAAATGGTAACAGATAGCAACTCAGTTACATAAAAACCAAAAAGAATTGATAGGAATGAGCTCTTCTCTTAATCAAAAAGCTTTCAGTCCTTCTAGAAGTACTTGGAAACCCTTACCATAAAAAAAGGGCATGAAATCTCAAGTGTTGCTTAAAGGTGCTTTGACATGCCTAAGGAAAAAATAAGCATAACTCTCTTTCTCTGCTTCCTCAGTCCTTATTCTCCAGAGGACAGATGGTTGATGAACCAGCTTAGCTTTACCCTTGGAGCAATTTGCTTAAATCCTGGAAGAGAATAAGTGGACATAGGTCTCTAATTTCACAGTGTCTAATTACCTCTCACTCTTATTTCAGTCTCACCAGCTTCTCTGTTTTTCCCAGAATGTGCCAGAAACACTGGCAGAGTGTTTCAGGGGCTGAGTCTCCGTTAGACCTTTGGCAGGACGTGAGCTTCATTGGAAGATCTTTGTGGCTCATTCCCTCTCTGTCTTTAGGTTTTTGTTCAAACGTTCCTCAATTAAGCTTTCCTGACCACTCCATATAAAATACAGTTGTTGAACAACCACTTCCAACTCCTCCCAGTACTCATCTTCTTTAATGGCTTTATTTTTCCATATAACACACCTTCTGGTATCCCATATGATTTTTTAAAATATGATCAGCATATTCCTGTTCCTTGCTGAACCTGTAGGCCTAAAAGTGTCTACCACAAAGTAAATTCTTGCTAGTGTTTACTGAAAGCATGAAAGAGTGATAAGACATATTCCGATTAAAACAGAAAAGTGCAAACCTAAGGGCTACAGAAATTCGCCACTGGAATGCCTAACTGTGGCATTATTTTTTTTTTTTAATTTTAATTTGTATTTATTTTTCTCAAAAGTTGCATTTAAATACATGTTATCAAACATAACAGAAAAAAAACAAATTTTCAGAAGCTGTACACACTATTCACTGAAAATATTTGTTGAGGCAAATAGAAAAAAAAAATTATTACAATCATAATTTTTCTAACTTTGCACAAAAGGCATTATTTTTTTTTAAATACTTTTTTGTTGTTGTTGTAGATGGACACAATATCTTATTTATTTATTTGTATGTGGTGCTGAGGATCGAACCCAGTGCCTCACGCATGGGAGGCAAGCGCTCTACCACTGAGCCACAATCCCAGCCCACTGTGGCATTATTTTGGACATCAGATTTCATATTTTTGGTGCACCCCAAGTAGAACCTGATGCATTGCTATCTTCTAATCAACCATGCCCTTTTAAATTTTCTAAGGAAAATTAATTCTCAAAATGAACACTCTAATTTGGGCTATGCTGAATGATCCAAGAAAGAGCAAGGTGGATGAACACTGAGTTTGTTCAGAGGCATAAAAGGGAAATCTTTGAGAAAGATTAGAGAGAATTGTGTGATATGAGGATAGGTGAAAATGGAAAAGAATAGGACCTGCCTTCTCTATAAGACTGGAGCAAACTGAGTGGACCAACAAACACTGTTAAAGGATCCTCTGTAATGACAATAGTGTTCCTTATCTGTACTGTCCAATATGGCTGTCACTAACCACATGTGACCAGTAGTACCTGAAATGGTGCTAGTGTGGCCATGGAACATATTTTTAAAATTTATTTAATTTTAATTAATTTTAATTTAAAGAGTACATGTGACTAATGGCTACCATACTGGAGTCACGTGTACTCTTTAAATTAAAAGCATGTAGGTATAGAATATGCCAATGTTACACAGCCCCCAGCCCACACTATGTGCACTTTTGCTTTCCATAGTTTCAGTTACCCTCAGTCAAATGCTATCTAAAAATATTAAATGGAAAATTCCAGAAATACACTTCATGAGTTTTAAATCATGCACTATTCTGAGTAGCACAATGAAATCTCACATAATCCTGTTTTGTCCTTCCAGGGACATGAACCTGTGTCTTGCATATCCATGATGTTTTCCCTACCTGCTCTTTAATCAATAGTCCTGTCGTGAAATTGCAGTGCATTTTGACCTTCAAGTAAGAAGATCAACAGTAGCTTAATGCTACATCACAATGTCCACCCCAACTCACCTCAGTTCATTTTATCACATAGGAATTGCATCATTTCCCAGCATCACAATAGTACAGCACAATAAGACATTTTGAGAGAGGGAAAAACCACATTCACTTAACTTTTATTACAATATTGTTAAATTGTTCTATTTGGTCATTAATTACTGTTGCTAACTTCTTACTGTGTCTAATTTGTGAAATAAGCTTTTTATCACAGGTACATATGTATAGGAACATACATAGGACAAAGTTCAGCATTATCAGTGAGTTCAGGCATCCGCTGGGGTCTTAGAACATAACTCCCAGGGGTAAGGTCAGACTACTGTAAATGAGAGCGGGCAACATCTTTGTCTCAGCATGAAGCAGCTGAAGTCACTTTACTCCTTTAGCCTCACAATATTGCTATTCTGTTCAGGAAAAAGTTCTAAAAAAATATAAACTCAAAGATTGAGGCTAGACAGACAAGCATTTATAAGTGTCTTAACTGTAGATGTCTGAAATTTTAGCATGCAAAATTTTAATGTAATGTAACCCCTTTATTACTATTTTTTACCTTTTTTAAAATATAAAAATATTGTCAAAATTTTTTTACTTCTGAAGTAAAATCATCTTCTGAAGTAATCATCTTCATCTATATATCTATTCTTCATATTATATATAAATGCTAATTCATAAAATTGCAGCACAGTCCAAAATTCACATATGCAAAATTTTCAAATATATAAAAATCTCTTGACAAATAAAAATAATTTAAATGTAAAAAATAAGTAAAACTACTTATGACCAGCTATAGACTGTGTGCATAGACAGGTGGGAGCAGGGGAAGAGCCTTGGCAAACCAACAGCAGGATGAGTCTCACCTGGTAAGCCCTCCGAACACTAATGCAGAACTCCTTCAACTTATAAAAGTTGTACATTAAAGGAGACTGACGTGACACATTCTGCTTTGTCTTAGGGGTTAAGACAAATCATAGAGTGGAATAACGAATGTTAAAGTCCAGGGGATAAAGTGCTACTGTAATGATTATTAAAGAAGGGCTCAGTTAATCCTCCTTTTCTTTGCAGTATCACATCTTGCAGGTACTTTGTGTGTGTATACATATAGCAATAGATACTAAATTGGCCAGCCACCTTGAATATATGTAAAATGACACTAGTAAAGTAGTTCCTATTACTAAAATTGATTGGATTCCATTACGTTTTAATGCCTTCATAATTTAAAGCTCTAAAACATGTAATACATCTTGTCAGATGCTCCTGACGTGCAGATACCTGTGGCACATAGGATACCGTCACACATTAATCGACCTACAGTAAATCAGCATTTCACATTTTATAAAATTTCAAACTCATTGTGCCTCTGTAACCTCAAAATGTTTATGATGGTTTTAACTATATTTGTACCATTTTACACAATATGTGACATTGCTTCTAGGCTATTTTCTAGTATCTGTGCCCCTGGAAGGGGAAGAGCCACAGATCATCTAAAACAGACTTTCAAAGCTCTTTTAAAGCTAATCCAAATGACCAGGATTAAACTTGAGATGCATTTTGGTTTTTAACCTCTTCTTAACTGCATTTTGTTTCAGCTGATATTAAATCATTCTGTGGCCCCAAAGTTTGCCAAGTGTCAGGTCTAAGGTACTTGGAATTAAGAGTAGGAAATTTAACCGCAAGTAACTGAAAGTTGACCATTTAAAGTATTAGCTGATATGTCCATCATCAGTAGCATTCTCTATGAATTGAATACAAGAGGCTGCTGCTTCTTCAATGGATTTTGACCAGCCACCAAGATTTCCAGCAAAGTAGGGAAGGATGCTAGCCGACATCTGGTTAAGGTAAGATACCTGTTTCAAAAAGAAAATACAATATTTTAATTTTTTATTGGCTTGGAGCTTTTTCAAGCAAGGACCTAAATCTTGGTTGGTGGAGGGAATGCTATGATTCTAAGTTTCTGGGGGCTTTTCTGGAATGGATTTGAAAGGATGGCTTTAGGAATTCCTTAGTGTGGACACAGGACTACAATTAATTAAGAAATCTGGGGAAATGAAAAGATTCTTCCACATCTGTAGCAACTAATGAATTTGCAGATGCTTCATCAAACTTACGGTGCATGAAGTACTGTCAATAGCCTGGATAAGAAATCCTGCACATATGACTTCACTTCTGATGTACTGTGGAGACGGTGGGACTGATGGCAGGATGATTGACTTGGCTGCCACCATGTAGGTGTTGCTGAAAGTTAAGAACACACATTCCAGGTTCTCGTGAGAAACAAAGAATAATCATTAGGAAATCAACGATAATTAATTCAGTTTATTTATTTATTGTTTCTTTGCAGTGCTGGGGATCAAACCCAGGGCCTGGCACATGCTAAGCAAGTACTGAGCTGCAACCCCAGCCCACAGTGCCATTTGTTTATCCATGTAGAAGTGAATTTCTGAAGACTCATCTCTTCTGAATAAGTGGCTTGCAACAGAAAACCTTCTCTATGGTTACATTCAAGTGTTGGGAATAGGAATAAGGGCCACAGGTATTTTCTGCTTAAGAATTATACATACTTTGTAAAACTTCCCAAAGCTGGAGTCAACCTCTGAATTAAAGTTTCCTTATACCCTAAAGGATTGGAATTTCAGTTCCCATTCCTTATATTAAAAAGAAAACAATGCCCATTGTTTTAAAGAACCTCAAACAACAGAGAACCCTATAGGCTAGAAAATGAGAAATTCTCTTCTTTGCACTCTACCTGCAATCCTGTTCCCTACCTGAAAGCACATTAACATTTTAACATTGTTTTGTGTGTAGCTCTGTAGTCTTCGTTGTATAAAAAAAGTGTAATATTAACATTGGAAGAAGTAAATGTACACATGTAGATTTTTACATACACATGACTATTTTATAATTATGGCCTACAATTAGATTTTTCACCTAACAATAAATCTTCAGAGATGTATCTGTATTAATGCCTCTATAGGTACTTCACTCTTTTTAGTGATGACATACTGCTCTGTGGGATGATTCTGCATAATTCATAAGACAGAACTTCAGTGTATTTCTCATAACTTTTGGTATAATACGTGATACTCTAGTACCCACATGTGGAAACATTTGGGACACCACCCCCGAGACACCATGCTCTGAGAAGTCTAATGCACATGGAGAGGCCATGTAGGGGCCTCCAATCCTCAGCCCCAGCTGATGGCCAATTGTGTTAGATGTCCACCTAGCACAGTTGAGCTTCTGTGAATCCTAAAATAAACTTTTGAAATTTTATTTGTCTTCACTGCTTTTTTTTTTTTATTAAAAATGGAATGTTGTAAAGGGTTTGCTAAAAATCACGTTTACATCTCTATACAGCAACAGGAAAGAGAACTGCTTGAGAATCCTTGTGTGTTGCTTTGCCCATAGCTGCCACTTAATATGTAATTGTTTTTTTTTTTAAATGACAGCTAAAGATTCATCCAGGAAAAATTCAAATGAATATCATCCAAGACCAGAAATTGCCTACAGTGGCTTCTTTATTTTCATATCAACTCTCCATTTCTAGGCTATCCTATAAGGTATTTCCAGTACACTTGAACTGTGGATACTCACCTATCTTTGAGGGGTTTTCTTCGTGATACAAGTACTGTGAAGTCTTTGGGTTTGTCACCATTGACCTCAGAACAGATGATATAATATATCTGATCATTCTCGTTCACCCTGTCTATGACTTCACAGGACCTATGTAAACAGAACAGTGGAAAATGGGCACACTTTTCTCTCTGCTAGAATAAGGCATTCACTTCCCTTATTTACATGCATAGTCTCATTGTTGGCATGCATATTCACCCTTCAGCTCACCTAACCATCCCCCCAGTACCAGCATCAAAGGCTGCCTTTGGAATGAGCTGTTTGGTCAAAAGCAATAACTCTGCATGTGATGGAAAGGGTGTTGGCTATCTGACTCCAACTTCACTGCCCTCGATACTTCAGAGGAAGGCATTGATCTGTTTTCCACAAAATTATTTTTCTCTAGGGTCAATAAAGTATTTTTAAGGCTGGTGAATTATATAGACAGCTCAGGAAGGACTATCAGGTAGAGATATATGGTATGCTGGCAACAGCACCAAGTTTCTTTGACTTTTGAGTCTCAGATTGCCATTTACTAGCCATGTTACATTTGGCAAGTCATTTTGTTATTTCATCTGTGAGGTGTAGATAATAGTGCCTATGGGGTTATTGTGAGGATTAAATGAAAACAAAATCCAGTGCCTGAATCACAAGTAGTGTACAAGAGAAGTAAGTTGATTAGAATTCATTCATTCATTCCTTCAAGTTCAATTTGAATGGGATGTCAAGTGACATAGAGAATTGTGGGAGACATATTTTAAGACATTGTTCTCCTTAAGAGCCTTGTGCTTATAGAGAATTTACAAATATTGATGCAAGAAAGTTAAAAATGTTTCTTCTCTCAGATCATTTTATCATTAACTATTCAAATCTAACACAAGACTCCAGAGATGTTTCACCTTAGTGGTATTCAATTGTCTATTACATGCTGTTAATCACAATGAGTTTTAGAAACATTAAAGATGTACCTCGAGATTTAGCAACAAATAGTAACATTTAACATAAGAGGTGGCCCATCTGACCAGCCCTTGCCTTTCAGCAAGGCATCTGTGAGATCCTCAAGGTGCTGTAGCTGAGAGGACTGAGTATAGCTGACAAGCTGTGTAGCTCTGTAAGGCTGCAGGAGATTGGTACCAAGATCCCTGTGGACGCCAGTGTGGATGCCCAAGTCCTTCATATAAAATGCATAGTATCTACTTATGACTTATGCACATCCTCCTATAATTTAAATCATCTTTAGATTACTTATAAAATGAAAATGTTCTAAAGAGAGTTCTACTGCATTGTTTAGGGAATGAAGACAAGAAAAAAGTCTGTGTATGTTTAGTACAGATACCAGGTTTTCCCCAATATTTTTGATCCAAGGTTAGTTGAATACTCAGATGTGGAATCCATGAATATGGAGGGTTGACAATATTCCAGGAAAGGAGAGATCATGGAAGAGATTGAATTAGGGATATGGAGACAGGAATTAGGAGGAGTAAGAGAAGTGGGTTGGTGGGAGTAGGCCATGATGGATAGGGGAATGGGAAGGAGTGCCTTTCCATCAGGACTCCCAGCTTGCTCTGATAGCTTCTTGCCAGAGAGCATTGCTCCACAGAAAAAGAAGGAACTTCCTGTTAAAGGTCAAGAGTGGGAAGGACATTGGATAATCACTTTCTCAGGAGCAATGAAGATATCTGTTAAAATAGAACACTGTGGACTTGGGAGCCTGGCAGAGTTGGATTCCAATTCAGGTCCTGTCACTTTGCTGCCTGTGCAATCTTGGTAGATCTCAGAAACGGGGGGAATATCAACCCTGATGCTATTAGTAGTGTTACAAGAGATGTGGGTAAAGCATGTCAACTCAATGCAGATGACCAATACGTGAGAATAATCATTTTGGTTTTGCATCTCTCAATATTACCTGACATAGTATTCTGTGCAGAGCAAGATTTAATAATTACTCTTAATTAATAAAATATTGGGCCCTGGAGATGGACTACAATGTGGAAGTCATCTTTTACACGAGGTCAGGGTTAAGAAAAAAAAATTTAAATTTGTTCTTACATGTAATGGGGGTCCCACAAAGGTCGCTTTGTAAAGTCTGACAAGAGACAATAAGCCAAGTTTGCTGCGCTTTTCACATGCTTTTCAACCCAAATAGCTAAAACATCTCGCTCTTCCAGAGTATATATTTTTATCTAAAAGATATTAACAAGAAAAATTAAATTACAAGAGAAAAATTAATGTTTTTGCTTTGAAAAAAATTTGATTATACATATATGTGTGTATATATATACACATGCACATGTATAATATATGTATATTATATATGTATAATATATATGTATATATATGGTCATAGATTGATTATATGAACTAAAAGTCATCTTGTCACCTGGATCAACATGAAGCCACAACATGACAATTTCACCACAAGTACTTGAGTATCTAGAAGTCCAATCAAGAAGCTGGTCCTATGACTTAGGGTGGATTTTTTACTATGCAATAGATTTTTTTTTGTCTTGAAAAATAAAGAACATAAGAACATAAGTCTTTCTCTCTTGATCTCCTTGTGAGGTTTCCCTGCTTCTACCTAGAAACAACAGAAAATATCACTGGGATGCTAGGCAGGCCAGTACCTCATGTCCCCCAGTGCTATGGCTTAGGACACTTTCCCAGGACATCAGCATATCTTCAAGTGGGCTAAGGGAACCCTGAAAACAAGATAGCCACCTCTAAAACCAATTCAATCTTTCAATAGAGCCCCTGAAGCACCCTATTTCCTCAGTACAAAGTATTCTTTGATTTTTTTATATCACTAGGACTCAATTTTCTGCGAGGCCAGTTCCTGGGTTTCTAATGTATATTATTCCTTAGATAAGAGGAGGCCCATCTTGGGGAGCCATTTGACATATACTTAAACATTAATGCATCCATTATTACTCTGAGCTTTCCTTCTACTGTGCTTTTGACAATAATCAAGATGTGTTTTCTTCTAAGAGCACATTTCTTTTCTGCTCATTTTCTCCATCTCTTTCAGGATACTTTGAAGTTAGTGTTGAAATTTGCCATGTTATCATTCCCATGGCAACAAATTGTGAGAAGACAAACAAATATGAGGTTAGGACTTCACTGTAGGAATCAAGCAGATAGAAAAATCAGGCTATGAAGGAGAAGCCTTTATTTAAAATATATATATAACCTTTATTTAAATATATATGTGTGTGTTTATTTAAACAAATACACACATACATATACACATATATAATCAATAAACAAATGAAAAAATGAGAAATTAATTAAAAGCAGCATTAAGATACAAACAATTGATTATTTATTTCTGCAAACTACCTCTGTATGATGCCATGTTATGTCTTCAAATCCAGTCTACAAAGGCAGATGTGGCCTAGGCTGTGAGTAGGCATCAAACACAAAGAGAAAACATGGATGGAGCTCTAGCAGGTTGCTGAGTGAAACTCACCCTACTTAGCCTGAGCATGCTTACCTGTGTGCCCAGCACAGGGAGAGAAAAAGAATCATTTAAATCCAGGGGGAAGCGACTTTCTCAAAACACAGTGGCCAGGTGGCTCTAGGACAGACTGTTGGGGCTCTGAAATCTCAGATGAATTGAGGAGATGTGGCCTGGAAGAATTCTAGATCCTTGGTCATATTATGGCCTGCAGAAGCCAGATTCCTTGGTGAAGTCAGAGTGAGTGGGATATAATATTGGACTAAGCACTGTTAAGAGTAGAACTGTGTCCTCTCTTCCTCAAATCCATGTTGGAGTCCTAACCTCTTGTACCTCAGAACGTGACCTCACATGGAAATAGGGTCATTGCAGAAGTAATTAGTTAAGATGAGGTCACACTGCATCTTAGCTGCAGTAGAGCAGGCCCCTAATCTGACATCTTATAAAAAGAAGAAATGGGATGTAGACACACACAAGGAGAGCAACACCTAAACATGAAGACAGATTCATCCAAGGGTACATCTACACGCCAAGGAACCCAAGGATTGGCACAGTGCCAGAAGCTAGATGAGTGGCATGAGCCCAATTCCCCCTGTGTCCCTCAGAAGCAATCAACCCTGCCACATGTTGCTCTCAGATTCCCAACTTTCAGATCCAAGAGACATTGACCCAGTGAGTGGCATCGTGTGATGGCAGCCCTAGGGAGTTAAGGCGGCACTTTTCCAGGGAGCTGCTCCCCAGGCTGCAGACACATGCTGCTGCTTCTTATCCTGGAGCTGAAGCCAACATCAAGCTCTATAGCTACCATTAAATTCTGCCTTCACTGAGCTCCCTCAGCTTACTGAATGCCAGGAAGAGTACCGGGTGCATGAGATTTAAATCCTTCCTCCAGAAGGTGAGGACTGCACAGTCCTTGTCCCACTGACCAAATCAGCAACCTGGATGCAGACGGGACAAGAGGCAGTGGCTGATCTTGCTTAAGAAAAAACAGCCTTTGTTTCAGGAAAAAAAATTCTCCAAAGACAGTTCTTCAAGAAAATGACTTCTCTTTTATGCTCAGGAGAACAGAGGTTAAATTCCATTTGTAACACCTCAAACGTTTCCTTTACCATTTGGTATTTGGAGAACTTCTCTGTGAAATGAAGCTTAAAGTAAGCGCAAAATTTGCTGAAGTGAGATTACTAATTTTTTTTAGTAGCTTATTCATTCTAAGAAGATTCTGTTTGAGTTTGGGTTTGAATATCACACAAATAGTACAAGAGGAAATAACTGAAATTTTTGAATTTTTTGTAATATTTGTTGACAAACATGTTACTGAGATTGCATTATGGGAAATAAGGCAAAATTAGTTTTTATAAATGCCTACAGGGATTTCCGATTTTCCTTGGAGGTACCTTGGATAACCACAGGGCTAAGGGGTAGGGGTAGGAGTGGGCAGGTAGAGCTCTGGGCCCCACCCTACCCTCAACTTTAATGAGAAGAACTTCTTTCTGATCGGTTTCTTCTTCTGGGGTTCTGTCCTGAGAAGAGGTTTTCAGGTGGTTCAGACTTCTGACTTTCACCATAGTTTTCCCAGCATATTCTCAGCTACTCCTTCATGAAAAGCTATATCCTATCAGGACAGTCTCCTTCTTGGAGTAATTCACATCAGAAGGGCTCAGCTCAAATAATTCTGCCTAGAAAGCCACCCACCATCTAGCACCTACTTCCAACTCCATTTTCCCAAGAGATAAGAATTACCTTTTGCCTTAAGTAAGTCTTCCTTTACTTTGAATTGCCCAGGAGTTAATCTTTTCAACTTAAACACTAGTCTTCACTTGTTTATAAACTGCCTTATAATTATTCTTTAGCAATTTTATGTGCAGATGTGGTGTTCCCAAAATAACACCATTTACTTCTTATATTATTACAATAATTAATTTTATCATTGTATATGGAAAACAAACTATGAGTTAAATTTCATTTCAAATACCATACTTTTACTAACTGTATCAAAAACAAGTATCAGTTTAAAAATCTAAAATAAGTATGATTTCTAACAGATAGTTGTAAGAATTACTCGACTAACTGAAGTTTAAAAAAATGATCAACTAAAAGGAGACAGAAAAATAAGAGATCTGCATTTTTTATAACTTTTTATTTTATTTATTTACTTTTTTATGTGATGCTGAGAATGAACCCAGGGCCTCACATGTGCTAGGCAAGCGCTCTACCACTGAGCCACAACATCAGCCCGAGAACTATATTATACAATTAAAAATACCAAAGTTGGGCTGGGATTGTAGCTCAGCGGTAGAGCGCTTGCCTTGCATGTGTGAGGCCCTGGGTTCGATCCTCAGCACCACGTACAAAGCAATAAAATAAAGACATTGTGGACATCTACAACTAAAAAAAAAATATTTAAAAAATAAATAAATAAATAAAAAATAAAAAAATAAAAATACCAAAGTTGTAAACAGTAAGAGAGAAAAAGAGGAAAACTCAGAAAGAAAAAAAATTCTACCAGATTTTTCAAATCAGATTTTTGTTATAAATATAATCTTTTTAAGGAGAGATTCAAACTTAACATTGACAACACAGGATTGCTCTTTTAGTCATATACTAGAGACACATATCTATACAAAAATTAAGATTTAATCCTTGATGGCACTCCTACAAATCTAGCAAGTTACTAGTTGGGTTTGTTTCTGGCCACAACTTCCAAAAGAACTGAGGTTTGAATACCTTATAAAATTCACTATTTATGTTCTTTTGTTGCATTCCAGATATGAATTTGTGCTTTCCATTGCTGCTCATGAATGTTCAGATGCTATACCAGAGAATTAGAAGCTGCTTTTGTTAAAAGCACTGACTCTTCGTTTGGGCTTACAGATGCCCAATGGGTAACTTAAAACAGAATCAACCTTGGCATCCCTGCCTTCATTTGATATCCTTCTTCAGATTCAGGCTCTGCTCTGCGTAAGGTATGTTCATCCTTTAAGGAGTGTTCATCTAACAACTTATAATACAAGGTTTGTTAGTCCTAAATATATCTAGTCTGTCTTGTCCTACTTCAAGACGGAGGATATTAAGATAAGAGTAATTAAGGTATTTTCAAGATCTTCAGGGACAATCAACTACCAGCTTTTATAACATCCTGTTCTAGAACTCTGGAGTAGTATATAGAAGTCTCTAGTCTTTGGCCAGCACATTCCAGGAATAGGCCCATGATGAGAGCCCCCCTACCCCTCCACCTAGCAGCAGCAATCATTTCAAGGAAAACAAATTGCCCCTTCCAGGATCATAGACGACTGGTTACACATCCTAAGCAACAAATGGAGACCACCCCCTCAAATAATAAGGACTTCTCGAGAGCCACCTCACAGAACCAGAACTGAGACAATGATCAACTAGACCCAAGTTCTACCAAGATTGCTTAATTAAGCACACCTCTTACCCCCTGTCCCAATTTTTCCTCTATTTAAATCTGAAGTTCATGTGGGTACCCTGAAGACAGGGCTTAGACACTTGATCTCATTTTACCTTCCCAAAGTGACTGTATTGATTAAAATTCCTTTCCTGCTTGTCACCACTGCTTTTTCCATTCTGTTTTTGGGGAAAGTGGCCAAACTGACTTGCTGGGACCCCCAGAGTCAGATCTCTGGCTTAGGACACCTATAACAATGCAAGCAATTCTATAAGAAACAGAGTTCATATCAGTACAAGAAAAAGTATTGAAGCATCTTTTATGAGAGATACAAAGAAACAAACACTAGTTGTATTAAATCTGTGTTTCTGCATCACTAAACAAAGCAAAGAAAATCAAAAACTTAACCGAATCCAAAGGGAGTTCTAAGGAAGCCCCTGAAAGGATTCAATAGTGGGGACAAAAATATAACAAAAGCAAACCACCAAAAATGGAACACACAGAGGGGATCAGAGTTGCAAAGAATCAATGAAGCAGACTTTGAATCTACTTGCATTTCAGAATGAGGTAATTATGCAATCTATCCTCCCAACTGGGCAGTGAGGGGCTGTTGTAAGTATGATGGGACAACAGGTATCAACCAGGATTGTCCCAGGAAAGTCAGGACATCTGGTTATTCCATTTCCTTGGGTACTGCTCCACTGATGATGAAGAACAGTACATAGTAAGACGTGAATACAGCCAGAGAGCCCACATTACTGAGTGTCTACTGGGTGCCGGATCCTCACAAGTTCTTGGAATGTACTTGGGAGAAAAATGATCCCCAGAGACCTTACAGTCTAGTTAGTATAAGCATCTGTTCCTAAAAGTCTCCTAACAGTCTTCTAAAATAAGCTGAAATAAAAATCCAAATGATATATGTTTATTTAAATTTAGTGACATGGAAAGCACTATAGAAATTGCTAGGAGAGACAAAGAAATCAAGGCAAATCTTCTTTCTTAAGAAATTTATAATCTATTTAGGGACAGTGTAAAAAGCTAACTTGCTGTGTAAGGCTTATGTATCAATTCACGGTGACTATAGAAGAAATGTCACAAGATAGTGCTGAATTAATTGACAAACTGACTTTCAATAAATCATGATAAAAGGAGCTACCAGAGGGAAAGTTCATTAAGATGGGAGTGACTTCCCAGAGTAGCGTTTGTCCTGGCTTATGAAGACCAGATTGGATTTGGGTAGAAGGAGATTCAGAAGAGAGAGGAAGAAGTAGATGCAAGAATCTAAACTCAGCTGGGTATGGTGGTGAAGCCTGTAATCCCAATGGCTTGGGAGGCTGAGGCAGGAGGATTGCAAGTTCAAAGCCAGCCTCAGCAACTTAGCAAAGTCTTACGCAACTTAGCAAGACCCTGTCTTAAAATAAAAAATAATTTGAAATAAAAGTAAAAAGAAAAAATAAAAGAGCCAGGATGTGGCTCAGTGGTAAATCACCTCTGGGTTCAATTCCTGGTTCCCAAAACAAACAAACAAATAACAACAAAAAACCCTAAACTCAGAGGCAGGAATATGTGGTGCATATTTCAAGGACCAAATCAACCAGCATGTAGAGACAGGACTGGAAAGATGTTTCCCTCTTAGAAACAGTTTCCCCCATTTTTTTTTTTTACCTTCTTCAAAACAGCAGGAGGAGCATCATACCCACCTCTATCGTGCTAACTCTGTAATGGGCATGGTGGTACAGATGCCTCTGTGTCTCCTACCTTTTCTGAAGAGCTGATAACTTCCCAGTCCCTTTTAGCTGCCAGCTTTCTGAGTGCCTCCACATTGCCATTACTCAACGATGCCTAAAATACAAATATTTTAAAAGCAGTATGTTCAATGCATAGACATGAGATCAAATATTTTCTGGTTAGAAAATGGGCACTGTAGGAGTATACATAATTTTACTAGAAATGGCCACATTTTTCTTCATGTGGGGCTAAACCATTTTATATTCATAGCAACAACACAGACTTACACAAATAGCACCGTATCAAGCTATTGAATTTTTGCCAGACTAATAGACACTAAATATTTCGGGTTAGTTTTATTTAGATTTCTCTTAGGAAGTTGAATATCTCATGCATTTGAAATCCAATCACATATATTTTGTGAATTATCTGTTCATGTCCTTTGCCTGTTTTTCTGTTGGATTTTATTATTCTTCATTTTTAGACAAATAAGGTGATTAAACCTTTGTCATAAAAGTAGCAATATTTTCTCCCAATTTCTCACTTGTTTTTTGACTTCACTTATGGTTATTTTTGTCAAACAATAATAAACATTTTATGTAGTTGGGAAACAAAAAACAAAAATGGGTACTGTTAGAGAACGCGTATGTTAAGCTGAAGTGATACTGCTGATAAATACATTTGGGTTTCCCTTTCCATTTTATATTCAGAAACATTCAAATGACTACTGCTTTGTTGTTTTATAAAAATGCAAGGCTGGGCCTGGTAGAGCACTTGCCTACCATGTGTGAGGCATTGGTTTGATCCCTAGGCCACAAAAAACATCATATCTATATAAATTTTTAAGTGCAAGCTTGTGGGCATGTCATTCAGCACAATTATGGTAAGAAACCAGATGGCAATATACTGTGCTATTTGAACACAGCTGGTGGTGCCCAGGCAACCCGAGTTTATAGTTTGGGAACTATACATAGAAGTCAAACCAAGATAGTGAACAAACGGGTGGTAACAGTTATTGGTACCTTGGTTTTGCTTAATTTTGAAATGATGGGTTGATATAATTCACCTTTTCATCTAACCTGTGTAGGTACAGCCTGAATCAGTTAAACAAGGAGATTTCTGTTTTTTGTAATGTTGAACTCCAAATCATAAAAATGTCACCTGCTTGCTTTCATCCCACTGTATACAGAGTGGAACTTCTTCTTTGTGAGAAATAACATATTTCCTGAAAAAAATTAAAATATTAACTAACAATTTGTTTCCTGCATTTAACACACAATAGTAACCATGAGGGGCTGGGGTCGTGGCTCAGCGGTAGAACACTTGCCTAGTACGTGTGAGGCACTGGGTTCAATCCTCAGCATCACACAAAATCAATAAATAAAATAAAGGTATTGTGTCCATCTACAACTAAAATACATATATATGTGTGTGTATATATAGATATATACACACACATATATATATAAAATACTAACCATGATATTTTCTGAACTGAAATTGGCAGTTTTGAAAAGCTGCTGTGTGTGTGTGTGTGTGTATACATTGTCATGTACTTTATTTTTTTTTCAATTTATTTATTCTACTTAGGTATACATGACAGCAGAATGGATTGATTCATTGTACACAAATGGAGCACAACTTTTCATTTCTCTGGTTGTACATGACGTAGAGTTGCACCATATGTGCAGTCATACATGTACCTAGGGCATTGATGTGCATCTCATTCCACCATCTGACAGAACCAGGAAGAGTCATTTCCACAAGTCAGGAGTCAGCTTTCACAGTCAGAAACATTCATCTTTTGGGTTTTCCATTATGTGGGAACAGAGATGCAGAGAGGGGCACTTTGTAATATAATTTGTCAGTAAGAGAAGATTCCATGGAATCCTTACACCTTATATCCCTTACCTGCCAAGGCGTATTCTCTTGCGTGCAATAGCTCCCCGGTAGCGTCGAAAATCATCCTTTAATTAAAAAAAAAGACATTAAAATCAATTTCTAACATTTTACTGCTACAATCTTCAAATATCTTTCTCCTAAGTCCATTGGAATGACAAAGTGGGAGGCAGCGTCTCTGTGACCTATCCTCACAAAGACCTAGTGTCTCTGTTGAATCCACAGAGGGCAGTTGCACCCCTGCAAGTGCAACTTCTACAGTTGTTTTCATTCTTTTTTAAAAGTAGAGATTATTTTGATTTCTGTTACCAGAATTATACATAAATCTCACTATAGGGTTTTTAGAAAAGGAAAGCATTGGTAATAAGGCAGTTCCTGGGCAAGGACCAAACACACTTCCAGTGGAGGTGGCCCAGCACCGAGGACTGGATGGAAGAAGCGAGAGGACTCAGAAGAGGGAGGCAGAGAAGGTCATATACTACTCCAGCATGCACCTGAATACAGGCTCCAGGGCCTCCATCATTTCAACAAATCAGCAGAGTGATTTGGGGAGGGAACGAAAAAGCCCATTTTACTTTGTTAGAAAAAGAAGAAGGAAAACCAAAGGGGAAAATCCAAGCCATCAAGGTTGCTCCTGGTGGGAGGAAATTCTCAGTAGGACTCTGGCCCCACAGTTCTGATTGCCAAAGCTCATGTGGTAATAACTGACCTTTGAAATGGGTTCAATTCTGGGGAAGGTGATGAGTTCTTCCTTATCATTAACAGCATTATAAATGAGAAAAGCACTGTTGATGTGGCGGCCTCGGCCCTCGGACCATTCCCGACAGTTGAAGGCCTCCACGCGCACTCCAACCTCCACGCTGCAAGGGCGACGCAGGGGGTGGGCAAGACAACCATGGCTGGGCAGCCTCTCCTGCCCACTGCCACAGCCTCCTCCTCCCCAGCAACAGGAGGACGAGGCCCTAGTTTTGCTTATTGTCAGCAAATCTGTACAACTATTTAAATCCATTTTCAGTTCATTGGACTGGTTTGTAGAAGCCCCTGAGAACATTTCCACTTTCCCACTTTCAAGAGGGTAAAGGCCACTCTGGGCTTTCTATGTAAATACATTTTATGAATATATTTCATCATGGGGCAGCGGGAGGTTAAAGAGCCAAACACTGAAATTAGACAGGAAACACCAATATTCTCTTTTTAACATTTAAAAAGAAAAAATTACTAAATAAAATCTTTTCATTATGTATCAAGAATAACAAAAATAACTGGGAAGTAGTTTGGATTTATGGTGGTAAATAACAGGTTTATTATGAACTGCTTGCTTATAAAGTCACTAAGATACTTTGGAGGCTGAAAAGAAGAATTAATAATTCTACTGGGATCACAGGCACAAACCAGAATCATCCTGGGCCATCTGCCACATGTGACCACCCTTGTGAGCCAAAACACCCACCCCATCACAATTCACTGTGTAAGGAGATCCTAAGCAGAACACAGGCTTAAAATGTGTGTCCATGAATTTTGAAGATTGAAATTTTAAAAAATTAGAAACAAATTTTTAAAAAATTTGTTTAAAGTAGTCCCTCCATTCACCTCCAGACTGAAATAAAAGCAATTATATATGTGCAAATTTGAGCCTCAGAGCACTCTTTACCAGGTCTGAAATGTATTGTTGACAATGGCGTTGAAGACAAGACGGTCTCCTACTGTAGATGGTCCCCGAAACTTAAACATGTCCACAGACTTCAGAAAGGGATGCCCCTTACATAGGCAGCTGAGGAAACAAAGAGAAAGAGGGAAAAGATAACAATTATTGTCCAAAATATTTCTGTGGACTGTTGACTCATTGAATGGATGCAATAGATAAGCACCCAGCCTGTTTTCTAAATAAGCAACTCTTAGCTGGATTTGTGTGTTGCAAGTGGTTCTGTACATAGCCTACAAATATTTGGTCAACTCCAACTTCAACATGTCCCCAGGGCTGGGGTTGTGGCTCAGTGATAGAGCCCTTGCCTAGCATATGGAAGCACTGGGTTCAATTCTCAGCACTACATATAAATAAATGAATAAAATAAAGGTCCATCAACATCTAAAAAAATATTTAAGGGAAAAAAAACCAAAACATGTTTCCAAGCAGTGGGGACTTTACCAAGATATTGGTGATTCACTCCTATCTTGCTCCCTATGGAAGTACTGCTGAAAAACAAACTAATGCCTTTTGTCCTAATTTGAGTGTTATATTCATCCTGCCAGTGTGTGAATACAGACCGAGGAAGGTGTGACTGTCAGGTTGGAGTGGGCATAAGAGAAGGCAACTGCCTGTTGGTGCCATTCACACCCATGCCTTATCTTGGCTCAACTGAATTTATCTACAGATCAAAAGGCAAATTTGTTTTCCTCATAAATTACCTGGATGGTTGCACAAAGCCTGAAAGACAAGATACACATTTTACAATGGCTGTGTGCGTGGAATTTAGAAATAGCTACAAAGAGTATTTAATTTCAGAAGTTACCTCCATAATTTTCTACATTTTAGATTCCTAAAATGTAGTCATTCAGTTACTCCAAAGAATTATGCTAAGTGAACAGCTTCCACCATTGTTAATTATATGCTAAGCTTTTTACAATAGAACGTGTTCAAGTTCAAATCCTTTTTGTCTTTAAGAATGACAATCTCATTTAAAAAAATAAGCTCTTATTTCTGCATAATTTTTAGAAAGGATAACTATAGGTTTCTAGTTATAGTCATAACCACAGACACATTAATAATAAAATTCTTTTAATTTGGAGGAAATAAAACTTTAATTTTCAGTGATTACAAAAATTGTCAGAAGGGCAGACCCTATTCATAGGCATTTCTAGAGTATAGAGTGTTCCTTAAACTGCTCAATTACCTACATGGTTCCAGTAAGAATAAAATAACCTTTTCAGAAATTGAGGAAAGTCTAATAGTATTCTTTCAAGTACTCCCCTCTTTCTCTTCTTATTTTTTTCAGTTAATTCTTTGGCCATAATGATTTTAACCAGCATTTTAAAGGTCAGACCTAATTGTAAATTGTCTTTAAAAAGCTTTGTTACTTGACTCTTTTTAAGTGTAAAGGCTGTCTTCCATTTCTATCTGCTTTCTCATAAACTTCTTGTCACAGTAAGTTGCATTGTTACGTGATCAACACGTGACACAATTCAGAATGAAGTATTCAAAGTAGGGATTCAGTTTTATTTCTGAGCCAAGAACTTAAGTATTCATATTCATATAAAAGGACAGATTAATTGTAAGGTAAGCTGTAAGTGATGAATAATTTCTTCATTTTGATAAAAGGCAGCATTTTCTTCCATTTTCTCTTTGACTCCTGGTCTAGTCCAATAACTAGAGCTCAGACGCTTTCTAACTGTCTCCCCACTGGTCCTCAAACCACACACCAAAGGTCAAAACCAAGAACCTTGCAGAAATAGTTGCCACTGTCTCCATCCAAGCCATAATCTGGCCACCAAATGTGTTCCCGTGATGGTTTGCATGGGGTGGGAGCACAAGTTCAATGCTCTGAACAGCAGTGCCCCTGGTGGCCACGGTTCTTTCCTCTTCATCACAAGTAGGATCTGCAAGGGGCGAAACAGCAGCAATGGTACAGTCAGCCAGGGGCCCTGGGCTGCGGCTTTTCCTTCCCAACATCAAACTCAGCTCTTGGACTTTCAGAAAAATCAAATTGTTCTTAAAAACTTAAAACTGAGGAAGCAAACCAGCCCTACAGAATGATTACTACATAAAGAGTGCACAGTGAGTCAGGTTAGGAGACCAGCTCAGACAGGGTCCAGATGCAGTAAAATGTATCCAATCTGTCTAGCCAATCCACCTGAACTTTTTTTTTTTTTTTTTGGTACCGAGGATTGAACTCAGGGGTACTCGGCCACTGAGCCACATCCCCAGCCCTATTTTTTGTTTTATGTAAAGACAGGGTCTCACTGAGTTGCTCAGCGCCTCGCATTTGCTGAGGCTGGCTTTGAACTTGCGATTCTCCTGTCTCAGCCTCCCAAAGTGGTGGGATTACAGGCGTGTGCCACTGCGCCTGGCTCCACTAGAATCTTGATTAAAGGAATACTTTCATTTAAACCTCAGTTGTTTGGAGGTGGGGGAAAGGAGGGAAGGGCATAAATTTGGGGGGTGATAGATATGTCACTATCTTAATTGTGGTGACAGGTTTACAGGTGTATACTCATGTCAGAACTTCTCAAGTTCCATGCTTTAAATAAGGGTCATTTAAATATGTCAATTATACCTCATCAAAGGCATTAAAAATACAGGAATTCAAACTACGAAGGACCACAGACACTGAGAATCTGGAGCACTGTAAAACTTCAGCGTGGGAATATGGCCTCCTGTGCAAACTGTCTTGTGATGAATGCAGTCACAGCAGAAAAGACACAATCTGCTGTACTTCTCCATGTCCTTCTGCTTCTTTTGAATCATATCGGCTTCATTTACAGAAAAATTAGTTTTTCCTCTCAACAATGGAGAAATCATTTACTCCAGATGCAAAGCAGTAAAATGTATTCAAATACGCTTCCTGCATCACCCAGTGAATCACCAGCTAGGCTTCAATCTCACACACTGTTGTTAGAAAGGTGGGAGGGAGATTTACAAAACCTGGAGACAACCCTAGTTAGACCATCAGAGGCAAGCTGAGCTGGCAGTGGGAGAACACAGACGTAGATGATGTTGGTAACAGGGAGGAGCAGTTCCACCTAGGTGACCAAGAAGGGTGTACAGAGACCTTTAACTCCTCTTCCTAATGGAAGTTTTAGAATCATAATTGATGGTCTTTTACTTTTATGTTTTCCCCTTTTGTTCCATTGATTATTTCAGTTTCCTGCTTAAAACTTGTTAGTAGCTACTATTGTTCTAACATGGAATGCCAAATCCTTCCCATAGCCTCTGAGCCCTTTACCCTGGTCCGGCTATGCCTCCATCTCCAGCCACAGCTGGTATGATGGCCACCAACTGTCACCACCATGTTCTCCTTTGCTTGCTTGCTCTCTCCTATGGCTCCAACTCTTCAGCCACACTGGGCTTTTTTTTTTTCCTTTTCTTTCAGTTGCCTCAAAAACCAAAATAAACAAACAAATAAACAAAAAACAACTAAACAACTGTCTTCAACATCAGAACATTTGCATGAGTCTCCTCTGCAACAGTCCCCTGGTCACCACCACACCCACCACCACTTCACTCCTATTCTGCCTTGGCTCATCTCAGCGATCACTTTCTCAGTAAAGTGTTCCCTGACTGCCACAGCTAAGTCCCACCATTATGAACCCTCTCCTCTGTTTTTTTCTCTCTCTCTCAACTGTAGCTTTATGTTCATTTGTCTGTTCTTCTGTTACCTGACTCACTAGATCCTAAGCTCCTGGTGGGCAGGGACAATGAAATTTTTTATTCTCGTGTAATTCTTGAATACAAGTGCTCAATTTTTTGTTAAATAAATGAATGAATGAATGAATAACTTTACTTTGCTGATTCAATTCACATTCATGATCCTTAGTCTCAATAGAATATTTTTAGGACATGCAGTGGTACTGCATCCCACTCCTGACTGCTACTTATGAGAGTTCCCACTACTTCCCATTTTGCTTAAACAGTATTATCAGACACCCATTCTCTCCAATTTAGTGGATATGAAATGTTGGCTATAATTTGCATTTCTCTGATTCCTGGTGAGGCCCAATACCCTTTCATATTAAACCTTCTTATTATGCCTGCAGGCTTCAAGTGGTCAAGTTTGATACATGAACTTTGGATGTTTTCAAAATAGTGTGTCATCATTCTGCTTGGACAATTTTACATTCGCTCCACATTTTTTAGGTCAGAACTGTGACCTGAACTGAGGTCATTCTTTGTTTTCATTCTGCATAGCCAGAAAGGATCAACCAGAGTTGTGCTCTTAAGGTCTGGTTCCTTACTGCAGATTTGTAATTAAAATGCTTCAAACGGTGCTTTCCCCCAGTATGCCACGCCTACAGACAATGACCCAGTGGTACAAAAGCTTGTCCCCCAAAAGTTCTCCTTTTACAAAACCTAGTATTACACATCTTTATCTTCTTCCTTATGAAAGCACAGGATCTGGATTCAACTTTCTTGCTGTTATAACAACATGCATTTCCATTATACAACACCTTAAAATCCACACTTTTATATCTGATGGTACAACTAGTATAGAATCCTGGTTTTCCAAAAATATAGTTCAATGACAGAGATGGTCTAGCTATCTTATTTCAGAACATATTGTTTAATCCAAAACAGCAATCACATCCAAGGGGCAGCATGTAGACAAACCACTCTGTAATGCATTTTTAAGCGTCGGGGTCCAGTGCTTACATTCTTCAGGAGAAATTGCCGATAAGTTCCATGCCACAGGTGGTATGAAAGTTAGTAAAATTTCCAAAAAAGAGCAAATCAATAGAGTTATGTGAACAGTTGTTTTGTCCAAAAGAATGTAAAGTAATCTATTTTAGGCTGGATTAAGTGAAACCAATGATAAAAGCAGCATTTAAAAAAACTATAATTCTAAATTAAACCAGACATATAGATCTGCTGCAATCAACCTCCTAACAAACTGAAACTGAAGTTGATCTCAATTATTTAATCCCTACATTGAATGCCTATAGCACGTGCCTGTTATAATTTAGAGTGTCTCTAGTGCTTAAAGTACTATTAAAAAATTACTACAATTTTGTTTATTGATATAACTTGTACAATGACAGAAGGAGCCAATGCAGTCACCTGAGTTCACCTGGTAAGTGGGCTGAAGTCACCAGACCTGGCAATCCTTCCTAATAGACTAACCCTTACAGAGAGGTCAGAGCCTCACAGAGTACCATAAATTCCTCCCAAAGAATTTTCAACTGTTCAAAATACAAGTTTGATATGAATTATCTTTCTCTTGTAACCAACCTCTCTCTCAATAGTGATCATCATCTTGATCAGCCTGGAACCATGACCAAGTTTTCTTATTCTGAAAAACAATTCCCTTTGAACTTGAGAATCCCCTCTAGCTCCAAGTTGTTTCTTTCATCCTTCTCAGACAAGCTCCTTAAAGCATAGTCTTTAACTCTCCTCATCAGTTACTCCTGTGAATGGAGACCTCTCGAATAGCAATATTAATACTAGCACTTTCTACATATTCAGCATTGTTTTGAGCAATCCATCTATATTATTTCATCTTGACAAAAACCTATCACATAAGTATGTTTATCATTTCCATTTTACAAACCTTATTTTTTTTTTGTTGTTTACTTTTTTACTTCACCTTGGTGAGCTAAGAAGAACAAAGTGAGAGGTTGTTGTGGTAGACAGCAAGTATTGGGATAAGAAAAGAAAAAGAGCAACCACGTGCTAGCCAGTAACCCTGACTGCCAGAGGAAGTAGATGAGGCTCTGAGTACCCAACTTCTAGCCATTGTGCCTTAGGATTGGCTGAGCCAGTGGGAGGAAGCGACTGCCTCTGGTGTGGGTAACTTAGGTGTGCAGTGCCATAGAGACCAGGGAAGAATAGGCTCCACCTATGATGGCTTGAGTGCAGGAAAACATTTAGAGAGAACTGAGTCCCTGTGAAATGCCAGTGCTGCTGTGAAACATTCCTGCTGGTTTGGATGACACTGAGATCCAGTTCAATGTCTCAGTTTCCCTCAAAAGCAGAGGCTCCGAAATAGCCAAGCTGCACTAAGAGCTGTAATAGCCACCGTATCCCTTACCATCCACACCTGCTGCAAAGGATTTTGGCTATCAGGAGCTGGGATGCTGGTGGGTCTTCTTACTTTATCCACCACCTCCAAGTGAAAATGTTAAAAAAAAAAAAGGCCTAGTATTAACAGTTTAATTTGGCATATAAATATGACAAGGAAGTTATGGTAAGCTGTTCCCCCTCTGTTTATTCCGCTAACTGATATAGGGTCACACAAATGTCTCCCTTCCCATGTTCCACTAACCCAGAGTCACCAATGATTCCCCTATTTCCAACCCGGGTCAGTTTTTATTACTCACTTTCTGGAACACAATTGACCACTCATTCCTTCTCCTAACTGCTTTCTGGACTTGTGACACTGCTCTCTCTTGTTTCCCTTCTATATTCTGACTAGATGCCTGTGTCCCACAGGTTCCATTGTTGGGAACCCACTGCCTCTGTGGCTCTCTCTGGATGACTGCATGTACTGTCTTGGTCTTTGTTTGAACTATCGTCTATCAGTTGTTGTCTCTTGAGCTCCTCTCTCCAGCCATGGTTTCCTTTTGGATGTTCCATAAAAAGGTCAAACTCCACATACCTAAAACTGAACTTGTCATCCACTTCACCAAAACTGCCTCTCCCCTGCCCCTCCTGTTCATTAACTCAATTTGTGTTGCCACCATTAACCAGCTGCACCAGAAACCTGAGTTACCCCACATCCCTTCTTCTTTCTCACCCATCTCTCCACATCCAATCAGTGATCCTATTCTGTTGATTTTACTGAGTGTATATGTTTTAACTCCTTCCTTCTCTCTCCTCTCACAATGATTGCCTGGCTCAGGAACTCCTCATCTCTTGCTGGGTATTATGGTTTAGATATGAGGTATCCCCCAAAAGCTTGTGTGTGAGACAATGCAAGAAAGTTCAGAGGTAAAATGATTGGGTTATGAGAACTTCAACCTAATCAGTGAATTAATCCCCTGATAGGGATTAAATGAGTGGTGAATGTAGGCAGACAGGTTGTGGCTGGAGGAGGTAGGTCATTGAAGGCTTGCCTTTGGGGTGTATATTTGTACTTGGTGAGTGGAGTCTCTCTCTCTCTGCTTCCTGGTATGATACCTTGGGCTGCTTCCCTCCACCAGGCTCTTCTGCTATGATGTTCTGCCTCACCCCCAGCACCAAGGAATGGAGCCAGCTGTCTATGGACTGAGACCTCTGAAACTATGAGCCCTCAATAAACTTTTCTTCCTCTAAAATTGTTGTCAGTTCTTTTAGTCATAGCAGTGAAAAAGCTGAGTACAACACCTGGTCTCCTCCCTCTACTCAGAGTGGTCATATTGAGTTCCAATCTAATCATCCCACAACCTGCTCAAAATCCTGTGGCTCCCATGAAGGACTGAAGAAAAGGCAAGTTTCTGAACATGCCTGAGAGAGCCTCCATGGCACAGTCCTGTCTTCATTTCTGCCTCTTCAAGGTCTTGGGTTTCCCTCTAGAATGCTCTTATGATGGTGGCTCCCTAACACAGAGCCTGTGGGTTTGTGCCACTGGGTCACTGCTCACACTGTCACTTGCCTCACCTTCTTGGCTTTCTTCTCATAACCAGTGGGTCTTTCTTGAACTCCATGAGCATTCTTCCTCTGGGTTTTCACAGTACTTGGAACGTACAATGCTCTTTTCACTCAAAGCACTAAACTTTGAGTTTTGCAAGAGCAAAGTCTCTGCACTGTTCATCTTCTTACCTTTGCAGCAAGCATGTTCCTGGCACCAGGTGGGCATTGAATACACATGTATTGGAGAGAATGAAGCAGGCAGCCTGCCATTCTTTCTCTCTGCTGAGGAGGCAGGAGCTCATTCTTCTGTGTGACTCTATAGAATCTTATCTAAAATCACATCTACAGGGGCTGGGGCTGTAGCTCAGTGGTAGAGCACTCGCCTAGCATGCATGAGGCACTGGGTTCAAGTCTCAGCATCACATATAGATAATAAATGAATAAAATAAAAATCCATCAACAACTAAAAAATATTTTTTAAAAAATCACATCTACACCTCCTCCTGCAAGCACTGGACCAAACTGACCAGCCCTCACTTGGCCCAGGGTCCCCTTCTTCCTTGTGGCAGCGCTTTCTCAAGACAGTTCCAGGTATACAGGGTGGAGAAAAATTCTTGAGATGCATCCTTTGGATGAAGGATAACTTAGAAGCAAATTTTTGCAAGGATCTCTGGATGAATATGCAGACTTCAAAAGAACTCTTTTCTGACATTGCCAAAGAAGTCTTTTTGTGGCTTAAAAGTCCTTAGAGGCTTATTTCTACTTTCTTCTTATGAACTCAAGTAGTGTCATTGTAATTTCAGTGAGGACAAAAGGCCTTTTAAAAAGACATAATTATGCAGAAAAGAAGACCAGTGAAACCACAGCAACTGGACATACTTAATAATAATTATGTTAAATGCTTGAGATTTTCTGAGATACTCTTAGAGAGCTACTTGTTAAATATAGCAAGGGTTAGGCCACTAGTAAGTATTTTGTCTGTCATTTCATTTCTTTCCTGGGATTTTAGCAGCAAGAAGATAGCAGGGTGCATTCTGGGTTGATTGATTTTTTAGCTTTGTTTTTTTTTATTAATGGTTGTCTAGTCTGCCTTGGGACTGTTCTCATGTACAGCTATTTCATTACTTGTGCAAAATGCATTTAAAATATATTTTGGTACTGAGAATATCCTTACAAAATGAGACTCGCCCTTCTCGGTATAGTGATTTAACAATGAAGACTTCATTTCCTTAGAAATAAATAAAAAGTTTTCAGTTGTTAGAAGTATAGGGTGACATGAATCATCTCTTTCTCTTAAAACCAACCTTTGCCTCAATAATGATCTTATCAATCATCCTGATCAGTCTAAAATCATGACCAAGTTTCTCCTATCCTGGAAAACAATGCCCTCTAGTTTCTCAAAGCAAAGACCTTTGAGAACCTTTTCCACCCCAGAGGCCTTCTATGGGGTTTTCCCAGGACCATGATGATGTCAGGTCTGCCACTCCAGCTTCTGCCTTTCTCTTGCCTCTGGTCTCTATGTATTCCTTTTTCTCCTACCTCACTCTGTCTCCTCCTCTCCCCTCCCTCACTGGGTCATTCCTCTGGGGCTTTGGAAGATGGGGTCACACAAAAAGGAAGGGCAGAGGGAAGGAAGGGGTTCCAACAAGGTCTCAAAGAACCTGGAAAATCACTGCCAGAAAACTAAGAAGGTTTGTTTCATAAAACCCAGTGTTATTTTGGAAAGTGCCAGGAAATAAGAAGTGAATCTTATCCCTTCCATTTATATCATATGGGATCTTTAGCAAGTCTCTTCCTGGCTCAGAGTTGCAGGTTCCTCTCTGTTGGGGCTACATGCAGCTCCTGTGAAGCCAAGAGTGAGGAAATGTGAGCTGCGGAGCACCATATTGGAGTATAGCAAGGTCATCATCCATCTGCCACACTGAGTGCTATATAACTCCAGCTGCCTAGTCCCTTATTCCCCATGTCCCTCCCTGGAGATCCTCTGACTTAAAGATGACTTAGGTGTCACCAATGATATTCTGAGTCCCTTCCTTCTCCAGTCACTCAGTTTGTTGCAAAAGATATCCAGCAACATCAGGACTGAACTGTACAGTGAAAATAAGTATGCCCCCAAAAAACTAAAAATGGACCCAGTCACTTTTCCCCAGTCATGAGAAGTTCTTATGAGCAGATCTGCTGACCTTCAAAGCTGCTACTTTCCTTCATTAAGTTGTTAAAAGTGTCTTCATGTTGTAATCGAACTTTCCTTCTCTCAGAAGCCAGATTATGCTCCACATGATCTTTTTCAGTTAGAAGTATGACTGGTTTTAAGTGAATCTGGAGAAAGAAAATAATTCATTTTTATGGGTTTATTAAGTTATAAAAATACAATATGAATTTTGTAAAAACAAATGATATGCTACATGGTTTTGTAACTCAAGTAAAGAGAGAAATTATGAACATTTTCACTAAACATATTCTAACTTTTTTTCTCAAAATATTTTCATATTTAAAAATTCAGATGGTATATTTACTATAATATAGTATATTAATTATTTCTTCATCAAATATGTGCCTTTAAAAATTATCCCTGTTTATTTTACATTATTTAAAAATGTTTCCACAGAACTACAAAATATGACATTCTTCAGATAGATGAGTGGGGGTGGGGGCTGTGATTCCCCTGAATTATTCTGGTGAATTCTTAACAAGAAATGTTTTCTATCTTTTGAAAAATTAAGACACCAAAGAGTGGGAGAGGGGAAATAATGGTGTTCTAGAGAAAGTTATCCTGTTGTACCAGGAGATATTTCCAATTTGGAAACTTCATCACATGGTAAAAACATTAATAAGCAAAGCGAAATAATCAATATGTCAGAATGAAGGTTTAGCTGACCTCTAGAAACCTGGAAATGTGACGCAAGAGTACCAAAGGCTCACGCTGTTCTGTAGACGCCGATCTCTGACTGTATGTGAAAGGACAGGATGGCTCTGGGCTTATTTCAGGACACCTCAAGCCTGGTCCTGACCCTTGGCCTGGATAAGGATAAGCCAAGCTAGTGATTCATAATATGCTGCCGAAGTCCAAAGCTCCCCTGGACTGCCTTGTCTAATCTTGTCAGGAATGAGTAAATTGACAGCTTACATTGCTTTAAATTCATTATGTAGTCTTATTGTAGTTCTGTGACAAGAGGGGTATAAAAGACCAGTTGGTAAATTTGTATTTTTTCCTGAAAAACCAAGATAACATACATATATCTTGGTGATTCTTAATCCTCAAAATACATCATGTGTGATCTTGGGAAAAGGACCCTATAGCTAGCCACTGCTGGAAGTGGAACTTCTCTGATGTTGGCCTCTGTCTTCTTTCCCTGGCTCTACCACCACCTTTAGGACACCTCATGGAGTCCCGTGTGCCCTTTCCTTGATCTGGCCTTTGTAATTACTAACCTAAGTCTAGTTAATCATTGCCAATTTCATCCTGGAATAAACTTTCTTTGGACAGGTATCCGGGTAGTTTTGTCAGTTCAAACCAAACCACTGGTTTTTCATGGCTATCTTCATGATGTGCTACTGAACAAGAACATTGTCATCTAGAAAATTCATCAGTCTGGGAAGTGCTTTACAGTTGACATTCTTTGAACCAGCCAGTTAAAGCAGCAGTTCAAATAGCTGACTGTCCAGAAAGGTTCTCAGAAACCAGTTCTGCATATGGATTTTCAGTTTTCCCAGCACCATTTCTTTTCACCAATGTATGTTTTCAGCACCTTTGTCTAGTATGAGATAACTGTACTTATGTGGGTTTGTCTCTGTGTCTTCTGTTCTGTACCATTGTTCTACATGTCTGTTTTGGTGCCAATACCATGCTGTTTTTGTTACTAAAGCTCTGTAGTATAGTTTTAGGTACTTTACTCTTCTTGCTAAGGATTTCTTTGGCTATTCTAAGCCTTTTTTTTTTCCAGATGAATTTCATGATTGCCTTTTCTATTTCTATGAGGAATATTGTTGGAATTTTAATTGGATTTGCATTAAATCTGTACAACTTCTTTGGTAGTAGGGCTATTTTAACAATATTAATTCTTCCTATCCAAGAACATGGGAGGTCTTTCCATTTTCTAAGGTCTTCTTCCATGTCTTTCTTTAGTGTTCTGTGGTTTTCATTGTGTAGGTCTTTCACCTCTTTTGTTAAATTGATTCCCAAGTATTTTATTTTATTTTTTTGAGGCTATTGTGAATGGGGTAGTTTTCCTAATTTCTCTTTCTGAGGGTTCATCACTGATGTATAGAAATGCATTTGATTTATGGGTGTTGATTTAAGGACCTGGGAATTAGACCAGAGACCCTGCACCTAATAGAATAAAAAGGAGGTCTAAATCTTCATCATGTTAAATTAGGTCCTAACTCCCTTAACCAGACTCCTAAAGTACAAGAAATAAAATCAAGAATTAATAAGTGGGATGGATGGATTCAAACTAAAAAGCTTCTTCTCAGCAAAGGAAACAATAAATAATATGAAGACAGTGCCCACAGAGTGGGAGAATATCTTTACATATCTTTACATCAGACAGAGCACTAATCTCCAGGATATATAAAGAACTCAAAAAACTTAACACCAAAAATAAATAAATAACTTGATCAATAAGTGGGCAAAGGAACTGAACAGATATTTCTTGGAAAAGATATATAATCAATCAACAAATATATAAAAAATGTTCAACTTCACTAGTAATTAGAGAAATGTAAATCAAAACTACTCTAAGATTTTTATCTTACTCCAGTTAGAATGGCAATTATCAAGAATACAAGCAATAATAAGTGTTGTTGAGGAGATGGAAAAAAAGGTACACTTATACATTGCTGGTGGCAATGCAATTGTTGCAACAACTATGGAAAGCAGTATGCAGATTCCTTAGAAAACTTGGAATTGAACCACCATTTGACCCAGCTATCCCACTCCTCAATGTATACCCAAAGAACTTAAAATAAGCATACTATAGTGATATAGCCACATCAATGTTCATAGTAGCTCAATTCACAATAGCTAAACTGTGGAACCAATCTAGATGCCCTTCATTAGATGAATGGATAAAGAAACTGTGGTACATAAACACAATGGAATATTACTCAACATTACAAGAGAACAAAATTATGGCATTTGCAGGTATATGGATGTAGTTGGAGAATATCATACTAAGCAAAATAAGCCAATTCCAAAAAACCAAAGGCCAAACATTCTCTCTGGTAAGTGGATGCTGATCCATAATGGGGAGGGGAGGCATGGGAAGAATGGAGGAACTTTGGGCAAAGGGGAGGGAGATAAGAGGAGGGGCATGGAGGCAGGAAAGATGGTGGAATGAGATGAACATCATTACTCTAGGTACATGTATGACTGCACATGTGGTGCAACTCTAAGTCATGTACAACCAGAGAATGGAAAGTTGTGCTCCATTTGTGTATAATGAATCATGTATTTCTAATTAGAACAAATAAATTTTTCTTTAAAAAAAGAAACCAGTTCTTCAGTCTCAGCAAAAAGTAGAATGAGGTGTGACAATCACATGCTTGGACCACATGTTCCTGAATTCAGTGAGGAGTCTGAGGCTGGAGGGAGAAAATAGTGGTTCTCCTCTGCCACATGAGGGAAGGCTGGCCATGTATGCTCCTTCCTGTCACTTGCTGTCAGATATGGGAACTCGCCACCTGCCCCCATAATTTTCTCATTCCCAAGAGTTTAGAGATTCCATGGAAAACAGAAAGGTTGGAAAGAACTATCTCAGTGTCTTGAATTTTCATGAATATGGGATGCCTGGAATCCCCATCAAAGTACAGATTCCAAGTTCTTACACTAGTGATTCTAATTCCAGAAAACTGCATTTTAAGTAACCTAACTAGCTGATGTGAACTTCAGTTTGAAAAGCAGCACCATGGCACTATGAATTTGCCTTACAGCATGTTTAAATCAGGCCTAGAGTGGGAGTTGTGTCTCAGGGGACAAAATTCTGTGGAGACAAGTGCCACCCAGGCACCACCACTATTTTCCAGGTGAGGAGCAGCTGGTGTACACAGCTGCTGCCTCCTCTGTCAGATGCTGTGGAAACACTGCTTTGTCTCAGCTCTAAGCTAGAGGTAGTCTGAAGAAAAGCATGTGCACTTTGCCAGAGGGAGACCCCTTGTCACTTCCAAGTGGAGCTAGGAGAAATCTCTGTGCCCACCCCTAGAGCAATCCTTGGAGTGAAACATTTAAATCATGAGTTGAATTATTACCTTTTAACAATGGTAGACTAACTGGGGTCCCTACTCCAGGCCCTGTGATCCTGAGCATGAAGGTCAAGAAATGATAATGAGGAATTCTACAGCAGCTCCCAGATGAGCAGATCTGGCCTATGGCCAGGTGAGCAGCTGAGCATGAGCATCAGCACAAAGTGCGGCTTTTAAGGGTGCTTTTACCCCTGGATGCCTCGAAGCTTGTTTTTAAAGTACAGTAACTCAGCAATTTCAACATTTTACCTTCAGGTCTAAATGATTAAACCATAACATGCAACTACTTGACACATTGCTCTTGCTTTAAAAAAAATTATTTTAACTCAATTTTCAAGTTTTCAAAAGAAAAGAACTAAACTAGCAGGAAATATTTTGAAAGTGAGATGACCTTCAAGTCATTTTGTTTTCCTTCTTTCTCAAACTGGCTACATCTCCTTTTTTCTAAGGTCCTAGGCCTTGAAAAGTCTTAAATCCTATGATGTTACCATTGAATTGTAACTTTATGGTGAACATTGGTGAGTTACAAATCTTGGGAAATGCATCCCCTGTTAAGAAGAAATGTCCTTTTCCCCACAATGATTCTGATACTTTGATTACTATGTCCCTGATTTATATGAGAAGACTCTTTATGTAGAAAATTTACCTTTTCTTTTCCAACTGGTTTGGCTACAAATGTAGAGAAAGCCACACTAACAAGTTTCTCAATGCCCGTCAACGTGTCCTGTACTATGACCTTGATACTGATCTAAAAGGAAAAGAAAAAATAAACAAACTTTCAGTCATCCAGATACAGATTTGATCACAGCATTCAAAATTCAGTAATGTACTTTGCCATTCTTGTCTTTTTTAAAAAATGAGACCATTATTTTAAGCAGTACTATTGTTTCAATGATGTTCTAAAAAATTGGATAAATAACTTTTCTCAAACTACAGGAAATATATATTTGCCATGGATAATTTATGAACTCTGACTACCCAGAGTAAATGTTTTCAGTAATCCCATCACCCAGAGGAAATACTTACTGAACTTTAGATGAATTTTCTTCTGGTTTTTATATATTTATATGTGTTTATGTACCTATGTATATATACATACATACACACTAGTTTATATATATGGATGCACATAAAATATGTAAACATGTATTATATATGAAATACATGTTTTATAAAGAATAAATGAAATGTATATATGTATATACACATTCTAAAATATTCTAATTTTTAAAAATTTGGCATTTTCTTATCCTATTATTAGTAAATAGATTTTGAAAATAAAATATTAATGACTGCACTATAGCCCATCAGAGAAATGTACCACAACTATTTTTACCCTTTATTTTCTACATTTTTATGAACAAGATACAGCAAGGGCAGGATGGCATCATGTTCAGTTTGGTTTTCTTGTTTTCATTTTTGTACTGTGAATTGAACCCAGGGGTACTTAACCACTGAGCCACATCCCCAGCCGTTTATATATATTTATATATTACATATATATTTAAATTTTGACTCAGGGATTCCCTAAGTTGCTTAGGGCCTCCCTAAGTTGCTAAGGCTGGCTTTGAACCTTTGAACTTGCAATCCTCCTGCCTTAGTCTCCCAAGCTGCTGGGATTAAGGGCATGTGCCACTGTACCGGCCACCTTGTTTTCTTTTTAGGAGTGGTTGGTGGCCGAGATACTTTGTGGAGACACTACAGCGGGCTGGCCCCACTGTGTGAAGAGGTCTGAAGCTCTGCTGCTCAGGCTGGCATTCTGCAGGATTGTGGGTAAATTTAGGAGCTTGTCTTTAGTTTGGGGCTAATAAGCACTTTCCTGCATATCTCAGTCAGATAAATGACACAATCTTCTTGGAATCATGAGCAGCCTCAGGCACCTTAGTTCAGCACTGTATAATCAATGAAAAAGAACATCTACTTCTACATCTTGGCCAGGTACATCATATACAAAAAAATTAATAATCTGTGATTCATCTTAAGTCACTTAACTAAAAAATGCAAATTTGTATTTGCACAGTAAATCCTAAATTAACTAGAAGTTCATCAACCACTTTTAAGCCATCTGTTCCCAACTCCCACTAATCCTTGTCCCATATAGCTTTCCACTTTAGAGAAACAGGCAAATAAAAAAAATATCATCAGTAAAATCATCAAAAATTTTGGAGAGTTAAAACAAGTTCTGAATACTGTCTCCCACTAGAATCGTTGGCTGAGTTTTAGGAAGGTCCACATCTTCACAACATATGCCAGGGGGAATTTCACTGTGTCATGAGAGAGTAGGTAAGATTGGAATTACACCCCATGAAAACAACTAGAAAACATGATCAAGTTCAAGAAGCAACTATTTTCACACATAGGAAAATGGGGGACACAGGACTGTGATCCCTGGAAAAAAGGCAAACAAATGAGGCTCTAATAGGAAATGGGAATAGAAAACAGTGTAGCTTGAGGGAAGAGGCACACAGCTCTATGCTAACACCCCTCCCTCCCCTGATGAATGTTTCCCTAAGACTAATTGCTATAGATAAGGGAAGAGTGCTTCGCCAGGCCGGAGACACTCTGTCCACAGCTCGCAGGACCCTGACCCCTGAGCCCAAATTCCTGGGCACTAAAACTGACCACTTCATTGATTTATGGAACTAGCCCCAAATTCCTATGTGCCTGAGAGAACCGGCACGTCTCCACTATGCCACCCCCCAACATAAACCTATAAAAACCCAGTCCCTTTCTTTGTTCAGTGGCTCATTTTCCACCAGGAGAATGGGTCCATCACCACCACCTTCGCAGATGAATCCTGTTCCTGAATAAAAGCCTGAAATGACTTGCATGGTTTGCTGCCACCCTTTGATCTTTTTGCCCTTACAGGCTCTCAGCCTGAAGGTAATGCCTAGACCAGGGTCAGGGAAGGGAAACCTTATTTTGCTAAAATGAAGAGCCAGAAATCAAGGACATCAAGGTAGCTGAAGTCTGTGGGGCCCAGTACCAGAGAGGCTAGAGCTATGGAAAGAAGGAATTCTTAACTATGTGGGTGGATCCTGTGAGTCTTTGGGTTGATAGCAATCTGAGCATGCATGGGGGAAACCTCATAAGACCAGACAAAAATAGGTTCTGAGGAACAAACTATTGGGGGGCTGTGACATGAACAATTCCAGAGCCCACAAAGCTGAGAATCTTGCGAGTTCTATCCCAAGACCTCATTGAACACAGAACAATCCATGGAGACCACTGAAGACCCCAACTTAGAAGACGGATTAAATTAGCCCAAGAATAAGCACTGTCTTCCAGCAGAGCTCAAAAATGGATCTTTAAAGTCTGAAACTGATCTTCAAGTAACCAACATCATCCTGCTTTTAAAAGTCTGACACTTCTTAAAAAAATAGAACAAAAGTCTCACTAAACGATGTAAATTTCAGTGCTCAGCATCTAATAAATGATTAGGCACAAGAAAACTATATCATGCAAGTTAATAACAATAGAACAACAAATGACAGAAAGGATGGAATTAACAAAGAAGGATGTTGAAAATTATATATATATAATTAATATATTATACATATAATATATATATATAAAAGTATATATATATTATATATATATAAAATATATATATATATATACACCATGAGTTCAAGGATGTAGAGCAAGAATTAACATTTTCTCAGAGGGCAAGCCTAGGTGGTAAATAAGGCTTATACTCTTTCACAATTATTCAACTCTCTCAATGTAGTGTGGTTGCAGTATAGACAATGGGTGTGTGTTATAGTTTGGTTACAAAATGTCCCCCAAAGACTCCAGCGTTGAAGGATTGGTCCCCCAATGAAGCAATGTTCAGAGGTGGGTCTTAAAAAATTCTTGGATCATAAGGGCTGTAACTCTCTCAGTGGATTAGTCAATTTGATGGACTGATAATTTGAATTGACTATTGGGAGGAGATGAAAACTATTGAGGGATGGGACCTAGTTGGAGGAAGTAGGTTACTCAGGAAATGCCCTGATAGGGTATTTATTGTGCCAGCTTTTCTTGTGCCAGCTTCTCCCTCCCCTTCCCTCTCTCCCTCCCTCTCCCCCCACCTCTCTTTTTCCTTCCCAGCTGCATGAGCTGAACAGCTTTCCCTTACCAAGCACTTTCATCATGATCTTCTGTCTCACCTAAAGTCCAAAGCAATGAGACAAGCAGGCCATGTACTGAACTCTCTGAAACTATGAGCCAAAATAAATATTTTCTCCTTTTAAGTTGTCTATGTGAGGTATTTTGTCACTGCAATGAAAAGCTGACTAACACAGTGTGACTGTGTTCCATAAAACCTTACATATAAAAACAGATTCATAGCCTATAACTTGCTGCCAATGGAGAGGAAAATATTAGCATAATAAAGAGAGAAATAGACAAAATAAAAATATTCAAATAACACTGAGATTAAAAAATATTAAATTAAAATACCAGATAAGATTCATATTAGATTAGATATGGCAGAAATATAGATTAGTAAAGTCAAAGATAACAAAAGAAGTTTATACAGAATGTAGTGTGGAAAGAAAAAAAGATCAGGAAATACAATAATAGAGTATCAGTAACCCGTGAGACACTAACAAGTTGTCTAAAATTCTAAAGTCCAAAAATAGAAAGAACATGGGATAGAAAATGTTTGAAAATACAAAAGCTGAGAAAAATCCCAAATTTGTTAGAAACTATAAATCCAAACATTCAGTAGCTTAAAAATACTCAAGCAGAATTAATGTGAAGAAAATTATAAGTTATATTATAATCTAATTGCTAAGAACCAGTGACAAGAAAATATTAAAACAACCCAAGAATAAAAGACATACCATGTAAAAGGAGCAAAGACAAGAATAACAACAGACCTCTCAGAGAACCATGTATGCCTAAAGATAATGGAGAGACTCTTTAAAGTCTTATAAGGGGGTGAAACACTGTCAAGTCAGAATTCTATACCTAGTGAACATATCATTCAAACATGAAGGTGAAACAAGAAATTTGCACACAGATGAAGACTAAAAGAATTAATCACCAACAATTTTATACTTAAAGAAATGTTAAAGGAAAGTGATATCAGAGGAAAGTTAGGGAGATGCACAAAGAAATGACGAGTACCCGAAATGCAAAATATGTGGAAAGGTATAAAATATATTTAATTTATATATTTTAATATATAATTATTTTTAATCTCTTTAAAATATAACCAATTCTAAAGCAAAAATAATAACAATGCATTGTGGGGTTTGTGATAAGCAGAAGTAAAAGATACGATAACAACAGCAGAAAGGCCTAGAACACGGGAAGGGAAGTATACTGTTGGAAAATCATTCTGCTGAACTTAAAAGGGTATAATATTACTTGAAGAAGATCAACAATGAAGATAAAATAGATTAATAAAGTTTACCCACTATAAAAATTGCAAGAAAATATAGGGGAAAAGGAAAAAAGAGCAGATGGAACAAATGGAAAACCAACGGCCAGACGACAGATTTAAACCTACTGTACCAATAGACATGTTAAATTAAATGAAAATAGTTAAAACATACCAAGTAGAGGCAGAGATTGTTAGACTAGAGGAAAAGTAGCAAACAAATCTGTCGTGGTAGCTAAATTAATATCAGACAGGGTGGATTTAAAAACAAAAATCAGAGGTAAAATAGGTAATTTTATAATGATGAAAGAATCAAGTCATCAAGAGGATTTAATAATTTTAAACCTGTTTGCATCTAATAATGGAACTTCAAAATCCATAAAGCAAATACTGATAGAACCAAAAGGAAAAAATACACACGTTCACAATTTTAGTGGGGCATCTTATCCCTTTTTTTAGGACCTAATGGAGCAGGGGAACAACAACAAAAATCAGTAAGAATTAGCCTAACTGACATCTGTAGATTACTTCACCCACCATAAGCAAATTACACTTCTTTTTCAAGTACAATACTCATCAAATCCATATTCTGTGTCATAAAACTAGTCTCAAATTTAAAATAACCAAAATTATGCATACATTCTTTTCCTATGAAGGAAAAAATCAGAAATCAGTAACAGAAAGTTGTCTTGAAAATCATCATCATAAATTTGAAAATCAATATCTATGTCACTGGGAGACCAAGGGAAAATTCACAAGGGAAATGTGAACATACTTTGACTCAGGTAAAGCAATATTATGAAGAAAGTTAATGGCTTGAAATGCTTGTATTTGTAAAAAAGAAAAATTTAGTCAGTGACCTAGGCTTCTACCCTAAGATACTAGAAAAAGAAAGGCAAATGAAGCCTAAAATAAATAGAAAAATAGGAATAGTAGTAATAGTAATAACAAATAAAAATGTGTGATGCTAAGTGAGGTAAACTAGACACAAATTATATACTATATGATTACATTTACATAAAATTCAATAAAGAGGGGAAAAGGTATTGATCTAAAGTAGCTGAGTGGTCCTCAGGGCCTAGGGCTGAGTGAGCTGATGGGATTCAAAGGGGCATGAATAAGAGAATTTTTGTAGGGATGGCAACGCTTTATGTCCCCTGTAGTGGTGGCTATTCAGCTGTATAACCTTGTCCAATCTCATCAAAATGTATAATTAACATCAGTAGGTTTTAATATTATAAATTTTATCTCCATAAAACCAATTTTAGGGGCTGTGATTGTGGCCCAGTGGTAGAGCACTTGCCTAGCACATGTGAGGCACTGGGTTCGATCCTCAGCACCACATAAAAATAAATAAATAAAATAAACCAAAAACCTCAAACTATCGACAACCAAAAAAATTTAAAAAAAAAGAAAAAAGAGCCATGGTGGCGCATGTCTATAATCCTAGCACTTTGGGAGGCTGAGACAGGAGAATCGCAAGTTCAAAGCCAGCCTCAGCAACAGCGAGGTGCTAAGCAACTCAGTGAGACCCTGTCTCTACATAAAACACAAAATAGGGCGGGGATGTGGCTCAGTTGTCTAGTACCCTTAAGTCTAACTAACCAACCAACCAAACAAACAAAAAACCCACTCAATTTTAAAAAATATATTCTAGGGACCAAAAACTATCCCTACCCTTACACAAAGCTCTCTTCCTGCACAGGGTTTGTTATTATCTGGTGGGACTTTCCTCACAAACCCCCTGGAGGAGGGAGGAGACTTAACAGAGGAGGTAGGGTAACACAGCAAGGCTCCTGCATGCTTGGGGTTCAGGGTGAAGTCAGCCATTTATTACTGCTCAGCCAATAGCCAAGGGCTGGCCTCAATTGTGACAGGAAACAAATAGAATGGGATGAACCTGAAGGACATGCTGAGTTTGCAGAAGTGAAAATGGAAATGTATAGTTGCCATAAGGATTTAGGAAAAAATAAATAAGCTAACAAGAATTTTCTCCCAGGTATGGAAAATAAGGTGAACTCCAGAGGCTTCCTGGTAGAGTCACAGAGGATGAAAGAAAAAATAATTGTGCCCAGTGGATTAGGCCTAGCAAGCCAGCTGAGGCTAGGGTTTATTTTCCTGAGAATCAAAAAGAAACCTGTGCTTTCAAACTTACTGGAATTTTTTCTTAAACACTATTCAAACTTCTTTTGAAAATTCTAGCCTGTCTCAGAGAATAGGAGGAAAAGGAGAAAAGAAATCTTTATCTGTGTTTGGGCTGACTATAAAGGACAATACATGTTCCTCAGGAGAAAGGCCAAGTCCGAGGACTACTGTGGGGCAAGGTCAAAGGTCCCACCGCTGGAAAGTCAGGGTCTGGAAGCACCAATTTTTGCTGACAGAGCTCCCATGGGTTCCACAAGAGCTTTCTTCAAGTGCTTTGTATTCTGTGAATGTAGATACAGGTGGAAAGTAACTGCATCAGGGTAAAGCCATCATTCTAGGCATAGTTTTTGCCAAAATCTTCCTGTTTTAGGTTGAAATGTTCCTTCCTCCCCAAATTTCTATGTTGAAATCCTAACTCCCAGCACTTCCAAATTTTACCTTACTTGTAAATAGGGTCATTGCAGATGTAATCAGCTAAAATGCAATCATACCAGACTAGGGATCTGGTCCTAATCCAGTATGACTACTGTCCCTACATAAAGAGGAGGTTTGAAAACAGATACACAGGGAGGACACACTGTAAACAATGAAGAGATGAGCACCGGTAGGCAGAAGTAAGGAAAGTATGCCTCTTACCTCCATGCTTGTGCTGAATGCTCTAGTAACTTTTGCTTTGATGGTTATAACTTGTCCAACTCTAGTAAAAAAAACAAAACAACAACAATAAAAAATGTTTTTTCAATAATCTGAGCACATTTCATTTTCAGACTTAAAGATTCACTTAAAAGATTCACTTAAATCCGTCTATAAGTATTTCCTCCTTAGCCTGCTGATAATGTTCACATGGAACATTCAGGTTCATGATAACAGGAAAGACAGGGCTTAAGGGCAAATGCTGATCATCAAAAATCACACTCAGGTTAACTGACTCTCTCTATTTAAACAGAAAAAGGACTTTTCAAAGATAGCATGCAAGATGACTACAAATTTGCAACAGATACTTGGACTTTACAGTAGCTCTTTCCCCAAAGGAAGTTAAGACAAAAACATAGATAAACCTATACCACTGATATTTATTTTAAAATGTTAATAAGTAAAAGGATGAACAAACTACAAATAAGCAAGCAAGCAAGAGTGTTGATTAATTTGGACAGGTTTATATGGGTCCCCACTGCTGCTAGAAGTTATTCCCTGCTATTACTGGAACTCTGATCATGTAACTTGAAGTTGTTTCAAACCTTTTGTATTCAGACCCTTCTGTTGCTTCTGATCTCTTCAGCCTAGCAGAAGTTAAGAATCTATCCAATATGAGCAACCTTGATTTTTCTCCCTTAACTGCAAAATTGAACTATATTCTCAGTGTCTTCAGAGTCACTGAGACTCTTCTACTTCAGAGGAAGAAAGATCTCAAGACATGATCTCCTGTCTTACCTGTGCTCTTGACCCTCCCCCTGCTCTGTCAGCTCTGTTCTCTTTTGCACCCTCCATCTCCACCCTTCCCTGACTCTTTTTTACTCTTTGAAAATGTTTAAGGCTTTACCTTTTCAAAACCTTTCTTTAACACATATTCTATTTCGAGATTTTTTTCTCTTCTGCCTATGAAACTCTCCTTAAATAATCATTGATTTTTCTACCTTACACTTTTTTTTTTTTTTAAATATTTTTTTCAGTTGTAGATGGACACAATGTCTTTATTTTTTTTTTATTGCTTTGTATGTGGTGCTGAGGATCGAACCCAGGGCCTCACGCATGCGAGGCTTTTAACAACTGTTTACTGAGGACTAGCCCTGGTATTCAGCTAGAGGTACAGCCATGCACAAGACTGGGTTGCTGGCTTTGGAGAGACCAGTGTTTCTTTGGGACACAGGTGTGTAAACAGATGAAGGTCAAAAGATTATAAAAGACATCGATAATTCATTAACAATAAAACCACTGTCATTAATTAAATGAAGTACTGTTTCTAGTGTGGCCATACTAGTAACAATGACTGCCTTTTATTAGTGCTGAGTATAGATCAGGCACTATGCTGAATGCTTTGTATAGTATCTAACATGTCACTCACTGGCAAGGACCCAGTAAGGGAAGCAGTACTGTTCCCATTTCATTCCCATCAGGAAATGGTCTTACAAGGCAATAGAGCCTGCAAAAGGGAGGGCCAGAGTTCAAACTCTGGTCTTACCTGGCTCCAAAGCTTGATGTTAACCAACTTGGGCTCTTAGTAAAGAATAGTAATTAATTCTATTTTAACAGAATTAATTTAATTGCCTCTAGAGAGGCTTGTGCAGATATATTAAGGACTGTCTACAAAGTGAATCAGCTGGGTTCACCTAGAAGAGTGACCACATACGTTGCTCTTCTACATGGTATACCTGTCATAATCTGTAGCATTTCGGTCAGAAAGACTGAAAGTAAAGGAAGGAGTTTAAAACAGCCATATAGATATATATTTAAGTGATTAATAACTATGAGGGACATCTGAACAAATCTATGCTTTTAGCGCAATTTTACTTGTCCTTTGCCCACATAATAATCTTCACAGAGAGGAATTTGTCAATGTCTAATAAAATGACATATACCTTTACCCTTTTACTCAATAATCCTCTTTCTAGGAATCTATCCCCAAAATATATTGTAAAACCATGGACATACAGTACCTGAACAAAATCACATATTGAAATATTTGTAATAGGAAAAACTGGAAACAATTTTAAAATTCATCAGTAGGTAGGAAAGGAAAAAATAGGGCATCTACACAATGTATTCCCATGTAGCTATTACAAGGAATTCTGAGTATCTCTGTACATTGCTACAGAGTTATTTTCTGTATGTGATATTAAGAGACAAAAGTGAAGTGGAGAAAAGTGTATACAATGTGTTGGAATTTTGTTTTAAAAAGGATGTGAATATAAGTAAATACTTGTTTACTTTCAAAAAATAAACAGATAAGTCATAAAGTAATTAAAATGGCTATTTATAGAAAAAGAAAAGGGGCTTGGATAGAAGAGAGATAGGAGCTTAATTTCCCAGAGCCAAATATATCTGGTTGCCAGATTTGAGCCTGATACCTGCAAATGTTTTAAATTATAAAAGAAAATTAAAAATTAAAATTAATTCTAGCCAGGTGCGGTGGCACACACCTGTAATCCCCGCACTTTGGGAAGCTGAGACAGGAGAATAGCAAGTTCAAAGCCAGCCTCTGCAACGGTGAGAAGCTAAGCAGCTCAGTGAGACCCTGTCTCTACATAAAACACAAAATAGGGTTGGGGATGTGGCTCAGTGGTTGAGTACCCCTGAGTTCAATCCCTGGTACCAAAAAAACACAAACAAAAAATTAATTCTAAAAAATAAAAAAATTGAACTTAACTAAGGTGAGATTGGCAATTTAGCCATATGGGAGAGAATTATTTCAAGTAACTTCAAAATACAGTGATTATGGTGATATTATATCTCTTTAAAGTGTACTGATCTTTTAAAAATATATACTGAAATATGTATAGATAATGACCGAATAACTTGAATTTGCTTCAGAATAACCTAGTCATATAGGGGACCATCGATGGGTACAATAGTATGCATGAGCTGATTATTGATGTAGTTAGGTGATAAGCCCTTGGGATACACTATACAATTCTCTCTACTTTTGCATATGTTTGAATTCTTTGTTTACTTGAAATTATCAGCAATATGAATTGGTAAAGCATATTATCAATATGAATTGGTAAAGCATATTAACACTTCTGTGTTAGTAGTTATGTTTGAATATTTCAATTCAACATAAAGGAAAAGGAATTAAATTTAAGTATTTTTATTTAATTTACCCATTCCCATTTTAAGCACTCTTGCACATAAAATGTTTTTCATATTTTACTGTCTCTATCTAGATGAATTAGTGTTTATCCAACCTAATGAAGAAATTCACCATTGTAGAGATGCTTACCATCATTAATCATTTTTCTAATACAGAAAGGAGACATTAAGAGTGAGGTGTAAGCCGGGCGTGGTGGCGCAAGCCTGTAATCCCAGCACTTTGGGAGGCTGAGACAGGAGAATCGTGCGTTCAAAGCCAGCCTCAGCAATGGCGAGGCGCTAAGCAACTCAGTGAGACCCTGTCTCTACATAAAACACAAAATAAGGCTGAGGATGTGGCTCAGTGTTCAAGTGCCCCTGAGTTCACTCTCCAGTACCAAAAAAAAAAAAAAAAAAAAAAAGAGTGAGGTGTAGATAGTTAGCTATGTCTGACCCCACAAAACATCTCACGCTGAGAGTTGCTTCTCAAGGAAATCATGAATGGGATTTTACACCCACAATGTTGACTAAAAGTAGGGCCTATGATTTTTTCTTTTACTAACTTAGATTGGGTCAAATGTTATTTATTTTATTAACAGGATCACAGACCCCCCCAAAAATAAGGTGCCACAAATACATGTCACAAACAACATAACAAACCTGGGAGAAAAGTGAAAGAGTAATGTCACTTACCTAGCTGTCTCCTCAAATTGAATGTCATCCATTGAGGCTGTGACACAGGAAACCCCAGCATGTTTTTCAGCTTTAAACAACAGGTAAACATGTTCTGTGTTAGTAGTTATGTTTGAATATTTCAATTCAACATAAAGGAAAAGGAATTGAGTTTAAGTACTTTTATTTAATTTGCCTATTCCCTTATTCACTGGAACACCACTTTCTGGATGATGTCAGTTTATAAGAGTTTCTTTGTTCTGTAAGTTATGTTTTTATTGTGTGGTAATTACTGTACTTTCTCCTAATTTTTTCTCCAGATACTGGGGACTAAATTCAGGCCTTCATGCATGCTATGTAAGCATTCTCAGCCATACCCCCAGACCTTCTTATTTTATTTTGAGACAGGGTCTCACTACATTGCCCAGGCTGGCTTTGGACTTATAATCCTCCTGCCTCAGCCTGCTGAGTAGCTGGGATTACAGCATACCATTGTGCCTGGCTACTTTCTCCTAAAATTTAACTTACTTGATCTTTCATTTAAATTTTAACACCAATATTTCAATACCAATACTCAGAAAATCTGGTAATTATAAATAGCAATTTTAGCAAGTTGGCAATGACTTTAAGTATTTTGTCAGGCAATATGCTTCTTTTGTTTTTAAAATAATGTCCCCAAATTATTTCTACTGTCACATAATTTGCAATTGAATGTATTTAAATCACTTAACCATTACCAGAGACCCTGAGATCATCTTCCAAATTAGAGAGGCACCAGAAAAAGATGGGTACAAGGAAGTATTTAGTTAATATTTATTATTTCTACTAACTTCATACAAAATTAACTCTGCATTAATTATGTTGGAGGGAAGAGTATTGAGCAGGGTGGAGAGTTTCTCAGCTCTTCGACTCCATGTTCCTTATGAAAGACCCAAGCTAAATAAACTCCATGACAGGTTTCAGACTCTCCAGAAAGACTAGTAGGCCTGAGTTTAGATCCCAGGGAAAGCCACACATTGCTCAAGGCTAAAGCCACTCTCAGACCACCTTCAGAGAAACCAATCAAAAGAGGTTAAAAATTATACACCTGGCATTCTTGAGGTCTGAGTCAGGGTCTAGGAGACTATAGTTACTTTGTACAAACTAGCCAATCACTCACCCCTTGCCCAAACTCCACATTTAAACTCACCTGTAGTTGGTCATTTTCAAAAGATTCTCTAAGGTCATGATTGGGTCCCGCCAAATGTAATGAACACCCCCCAGATTCTGAATGGTCAATATTGTCACCATAGGTGCTGTACAATTGTAATTGGTACTTGTGTAATGATGTGATGCATATGTCATGTCCACTGCCACCACCTGTCCCCTCCCCCTATAAAAACCTGCTCAGCCATTTTCGGGCCCATGCCTCCCTACCCTCTGCGTATTGAAGGTGTGTGGTCCGTGCTTGAGCTTGTAATAAAGATCCCCTTTTGTGATTGCTTCGGAATCAGACTCCTGGTGGTCTCTGGTGGTCTCTGGTAGTCTTGTGAACTTGGGCATTACACTTATCTGCACTTATCCAGAATCTTTTTTGGATTGTTGGTTTTGCTTTATATGAAAATATATGTTATTTGGGAAATATCTTAATGTGTACTTATCTCAGATTTTGCTTTATATGAAAATATATGTTATTTGGGAAATATCTTAACATGTACTTATCTCAGATTTGTTTTTGAGAACCAGTCAATTAAAATCCAAACAAATTGCAATGGCTTTTTAAGAACTTCTAACCTCATTTTTAATTTTGGCCACATTATGAAAAAAAAAGAATGAATTATCTGGATTTTTATTCCTTGAGTGTAGTGTATTACTATAACTGCAATATGTATTAATTAATAGTCCTAGGTGGAGAGGTGAGATATACTCTTTGGGGATAATTATTTAACACATTCCTCCCTATGATCTAATTCTGCAAATAAATGGACATTCCAATTTTTCTACTTGGAAGTAACCATTACTCCAAACATGTACATAACATGAATTGAGTTACTAGGAAACTGACCATAGCAGAACCCTCTGTGTGAGCAATAGGGAGGAGAAGGTAGGCTTCCCAGCAATAGAGTTCAGGGAAAGGAGGGGAATGTGGGAATATCAGACCCTAGAAATCCACCAGATGGGCGCAATTTCATTCAACGTGTCAAACATTTATTAAGTTATGGCCAATTTACAGACACTGAGCTGATCCCTTTTATTTTTCAACCAGTCTACTCAGTGGTAGTTAAAGATCTGCCCCATCAGTGTCCTTTTTAAAAAATAGTAATAATAATTTTTAGTTGTAGGTGAACACAATACCTTCATTTTATTTATTTATTTTTGCGTGGTGCTGAGGATCAAACCCAGTGCCTCACATGTGCTAGGCAAGCGCTCTGCCACTGACCTTTTGCAGCTTAAGTTTTTCAGATAACTGCTGAACCCTTTCAAACATATGTTGTAAAACATTGACTAAAGAGTATCCCAAAACATTCATTGCAGTTGACTAACATGAGCAAATGGGACATTGAGGTTATTAAACTATTCTTATTAATAAGAGTGGCCAATTTTGAATGATTTAAATGATAACTAAAATGCAGTAACCAATAAAATATTAACTTTTATTGCATCTATTAGAATCTACAGCATATATAGCATTATAGAGTGTGTGTGTATATATATATATATACATATATGTATGTCACTATACTAGATTGCTTGAGGGATCAAGAAAAAACAAATAGTAACAGCTAACATTTACTAAGTACTGAGCTAAGTATTTACACATGTCAATCATGAGTCTGGTTCTGTTTTATAAATTAGGACATTTAGACTTAGAAAGATCAAACATATTGTTCTAAATAGTGTTTTTGACTACAAAAGTAATAGAAACTCTTAGAAAAGAGTAGAGTAGACCAAACCGAGAATGCTACTAAAGAACTTGGCTGAACATGAGCCTCAATAGCACAGTTCACACTACAGATTTTCAGGAACCATAAAATAATAAGAAAGAATAAAAATATCGGGGGCCAATGTAGGGTCCACAAATTTTGCATGCGAATAAATGTGATTTTTTTCTCTTTTTACAAGTATATCAGACAATAACAATTCAGCAAGACCAGCTTATTCTGGCTCTTGATTTTTATTGTCCTTCATAGAGTATTTCCATAAAAGTAGAAACAACCTACAGCTATTTCTGGCTTCCTGGGGGAAACTTGGAAGCAAACTAGCTGAGTGATTGTGACCCAGGAATGAGATGATGGCTGATAAAAACAGTGATAACCTTCATTCATTCATTTCTTCAACTAACTACTTGAACACCTCTGCTATGCTGGTGTCTCTATAAGATGCTGGAAATATGAAACAGCCACAGTCTTTGTTCTCATGGAGTCTAATGGAAAAGCCAAAAATTACTTAACTGGACGCATAATAACAAAATGTGCCAAGGGCACTGAAGAAAATCCATAAAATCCCTATTTTATGAATCTGTGACTGAGAAAGTAGACCTAGGCGGGGTATCAGGATAGGATTCCATATGGAGGGCATGCTTGAGTGAGAGCCAGAGCAGGTGGAAAATAGATGAGGCAAGCAGTGGAAAGAGTGTGGAGCAGAGGGAGTGGTGACCACGGAGGTCCTGAAGAAGGCCTCTCACCAAGATGCACAGAGCAAGGGGTGAGATGAGCCTGAAGGAAAGGCCAAGAACAAGCTCTGTTTGGGCCCTGGAAGCTCTTGGTTGACAGTTTTTATAACCATTATTACTCAAGGCATTGTCCACTATCTTTCTGGTCTCCTGATGAGGTCAGTGGTAATTTTAATTATTTTATCATTGTTCTTCTATGTGGAGTACAGTGTTTTTCTCTGGATGCTTTCAAGATTTTTTTTCTTCATCATAGTTTGACCATATGTGCCTAGGTGTGGTATTTTTTGTATTAATCTTACTTAGTGTTCTATGGTCTTCTTGAATCTGTAATTGTATGTCTTTCCCATATTGGGGAAATTTTCAGCCACCGTTTCTTCAAATATGGATTATTTCCTCATACTCACTCTCCTATTGAGACTCTATCATATGTAAAACCTTTTTTTTATTTATTTTCCTCAAATCTATGATACTTTGTTCATTTTAAAAATTCATATATTTCAGTTTTTAAGGTTGGATAATTTCTATTGATCTGTTGTTACACTTACTATTTCTTTTCTCAGCCATCTTCATTCTACAGGTAAGCCTATCCAGTGAATTTTAAAATTTCAGATACTGTATTTTTCAGTTAGAATTTTCATTTTCTACACAGTTTCTATTTCTCTTCTGAGAGTTACTACTTCTTTCATTGTTTGTGATTAAATTTTCCATCACATACTTGAGCACAGCCACTTAAATCCTTGAAACTTAATGCCATCATCAAGGGTATCTCTAGTTTGATCCCCATGGATTGTCTTTTCTCATAAGAATGGGCCATGTTTCTCTGTTTCTTTGTATCATGTAAGTAATTCTGAATTGTATCCCAGCCATTATGAATGATCCACTGTAGAAACTGAAGTTCCTCTATGAAAAGTATTATTTTTTAAGCATGTAGTTAATCTGACTAAACTCAAATTTACAAATCTGTTTTCCTAGAGGTGGACACAATTTTCAGTTCTTTTGGACCTAGTGAGGAGGTTTGGAGTCTGTTCTACATATATATGATTCAAGGTTTACCAGATGTCTGGTCAAAGATTGTAGATAGATTTTAGGGTTCTACTCTTCTGGCTTTCTCTTTTCTGAAATTCTCCTGTTTGTATTCTGATAGCTATGTTTTCCTTAAACCCTGTCTGTTGGCTCTTTGTACCAGAAAGCCTGTGGATTCTCACTCTAAACCTAACTGGGAGCAATTTGGAGTTTTCCTTCAGGCTTAAAGTCATTCAAAAATAACAATGCAAAACATTCACATACACACACACACAAACACACACACGCATGCACACCAACAACCAGACAAAAACCTCAACAAAAAGCTAGAGAAAGTCATCCAGTACCATTCTCTTATTCCAAGAGTTGACTTCTAAGTGTTCCAAGCCCCTAGTTTATGAATGGGAGTTGTTTTTCTTTTTTCTTTTTTTTTTTCCTGATAGGAGATATTGGACAAGGCTGGAGGAAGAACCCTTTTATCCCTTCGGGGAAAAAAACAATGGGGAAAGATGAACAAAACATATAATGTGATCAGATTAGTATCTTCAAAGAGTACTTTATATGCAATGTGGAAATGAGACCATAATGAATGAAGGAGACCAGTTTGGAAACCACTGCAAAAGCCCACAATGTAAGATGATGGTAGCTGGAATGACATGGTAGCAGTGGAGGTGTAGCAAAGAGTGGATCTGAAAGATTCCTTTGGGAAGACAACATGACAGGACTTGGTTCATGCACTGCATATGTGGAGGAGGAGTAGAGAAAGGTATCCAGAATGACTTCCAAATTTTTACTTGCACAATGGATGAGTCAGGTGCCAGTCCTGAAGGTGAACTTTCAATAAGTTCAGTCTTAATATTATTTGTGAATGATTTGAGATATTTCAAAATAAGAAATGGACATGGAGTTGGAGAATGAATCAGTGATGGCTTCAAGACTCTTCCTTGAAGAGCTTTGCAGGTGGTTAAGACAGGTTAAGAAGAATAAGGGAGCCTCTGACAGACACGAGGTCTGCTAAAATGATAGTGAAGATGTTTGATTTTTCTTTAAACACTGAGAAAACATTTTGGAACCTAGCAGTGCCTTGGAGTCATACCAGTACCTGGGGGTCATGACTATGATCCTTATTTATCATAGTAATATAACTAAACATAAGGGCCAGTCAGTAGAAACTCTGGTCGAGAAAATACCTGGAAAACTTATTTTTGCATTAGTCCCCAGATTCAGTTACATCTTAGTTAGATAATCTTTTCTTTGTGTCAAGCCTCTTCTCACATGGAGCATTTATCAAAAGCCTTATCTATGTTTCCCAGTACAACTTTATCTGAAGAGTTCTTAAATATTACTTTCTTAATTTGCTAGTTAGTTGTTATACTACGAATGATAATATAATTAAGGTACAGAGTAATTGATTGTCCACTGGGTCTTTCTATGATATATCCAAGTTTTCAAAAATGTCAAACTTCAGAAATTTTTATGACAACTACAGGAGAGAAATTGTGTCTCTACTATAGAACAGACAGGCTAAGCAAAGTAGCTTTAAAATTCATTTCAGCAGTCACATCATGCATTCATTCAGTTGCATGATGAAATAGGCACCATTATTACTAGCAACCTCAAGGATTTCATACTCATTTCTTTTTCTTACATACAGATTAACTTCATATTCATGCTTCCATTATTATGTTATTATAACCAAAACTCAAATCCTGTTAAAAACTGTTAATACAGAAACCAAACAGATTAGCAAACAAAACAAACAAATAGATTAGCTTCAAATATATAACTAAAGTTTGCAGGTGGTTAAGACACAGGGGATTAGAAATTCTATTAACACAGAAAAGCAGAATTTCATAATCATCTGAGTTTTGCTTTTGTCATCTGTAAAATAAGGGCCCTGAAACACATGATGTTTAAAGCTACTTCCAACTCTAATATTTTATCTTTACATATATTACTTTAAAATGTACATTTTCTAAGTCTCAGGTTTCACATATAAAGTCTGGATTCCTTTTGGACATGAGAGTTCAAGTTGTGGGACCATCCAGATAACCAGAAGGCTTTTATTAAGCACTAAGCAGTGGAGAACTAGCTTAGTTTACATGATAATTGGCCAGGCTGAAAATAAAGAGGTGAACAGATAAATAGACAAAATAGTTACAGACTGTGCTAAGTGTTCTGAAGGAAGCTGGACAGGGCATTGCAATAAAAGTGATGAATGGGTGTAGATGTAAACAGGTGAGCAGGAAAGTCTTCTCGGAAGAAATGACATTTAAGCTGAGATGTAATGCATGGAAAGGTCCAAGAAAAGAGTGTAAAAGCAAAGATAAGAGTAATGAAATTACGGCATTTGCTGGTAAATGGATGGAGCTGGAGAATATTATGCTAAGCAAAATAAGCCAATCCCAAAGAACCAAAGGCCGAATGTTTTCTCTGATATGTGGATGCTAATTCACAATAAGGGCAGGGGGCAGCTAGGGAAGAATAGAGATACTTTGGATTAGACAGAGGAGAGTAGGGGCTATGGAGATAGGAACGGGAGAGGAGGGGCTATGGAGATAGGAAAGATAGCAGAATGAATCAGACATTATTACCCTATATGCATATATGATTACACGACCCATGTAACTCTATATCATGTACAACCAGAAAAATGAGAAGTTATACTCCATTTATGTATGATGTGCCAAAATGTATTCTACTGTCATGTAAAACTAATTAGAACAAATAAAAAATATTTTAAAAAAGAAAAGAACAAGTGCAAAACCCTGAACAAAGAAGAGGCTGGCATGTCCTGGGAAATGCAGAAGGCTGGTATTGCTGGAGCATATGAACTAGGAGGAGATTGGTACTAAACAAATGAGGGGAGACAGAAACTATAACCTTGGCCCCAGTCCATGATACAAAGTTTGAGCAGCATAATGTTATACTTTTTCTTGATGTTAATGTCCTTCGGTGGGGTTTCCTACAGGTTATCAGGTAACCACCATTCACTCCCTGAAGTCCTAAGCTAGACTCAGACTCATCTCACTGATTTATGGTTACTTGGCTGGCTTCTATGTGAATTGCCAACTCCAAGTAGCACATATAAAGAATGACAAAGGGTTTGTTGAGATGGGAAGGCACTGAAATTTTCTAAGTTGGGGAGTGGTGTGATATGATCCATGTACCTAAAGTCCACTCCAACCTCTGTGCAGAGAACAGATCCCAGGGAGGTCAGATGGAGAAAGGGAAGCCAAAGGAAGTTTTGCAGGAGTGAGGCCTGGTGGGACTTTTTGGTACTAAAGATTGTATTTATCACTGATCTGAAGATGGGAGAAGTCAGCAGGCAGAGAAGACCCACTTCTTAAAAATACTGCCCCACCCAGCCTTTCTATTAGGACATCATTTACATTATAACCTGCTGTTTTTGAAAGTGGAGTCTTTGTCTCTAGACTTAAGTCTAAAGCAGGTTCTCAGTGGTCTAGAAGAGATTCAGAGGTCAAAAATATTTTCATAATAATACCATGAGGTTTCCTTTATCTGCTTGGGCCCTATCAAAATACTATATAGTGGGTGTCTTAAATAATAGAAATTTATTTCTCATAGTTCTGTAGGCTGTGAAGTCCAAGCTTGCCAATTAGGTCCTGGTAAGGGCTCTCCCCCTGGCTTGCAGATGCCTGCCATCTTGCTATGGCCTCACATGTCAGAGACCAAACTATTCATTTCTAAGCTTATAAGAATAAACCTATGGGATCAGTACTCCATCCTTATGACCTCATTTAACCTTAATTACTTTCTTATTGCAAATACAGCCACACTGAGGGTTAGAGCTTCAACACGAATTTTAGGGAAGGGGAAGGGTGCCATTCAGTCCACAGTAGACGTATTGCCATCCTCATTCTCTCAGAATACAGTGAAGTTTTCCAGTGACTATATAATAATGTGGTAGCAACAAATTAAACAGCAGAAAGACATCTGATAAGTGAGCAGACTTCTACTAAACCAAACATTAAAACGATTTGCAAAAGTGCAAACTATTACCACTCTTTTAAGTACATTTTTGTTACTGTTGAAAATCTAATTACTTTTCCATAGAAATATGTTGTATTAACATGTAATGGATTCCTTTTTTAAAAAACATAATGGAGTCTTCTTTTCAAATGAATTAAAGCTGTTGCATTTTCTATATTGTAAATATGGATATAAGTAACCTATGCACACACTCATTTCTCACTCATTCCTTCATGGGATGAAGGAATCTTAAGTCCAAAACTTCTAGGTCATTGTCGGGTGAACTCTCTCAGTCATTACTGTCCCTGACTGCACAGGGCTCACAGCTCTGTAAAGCTGGGTCCTCCCCTTCCTTCTTTTCAGGCTGTTCCCCAGCTCTCACATCCCGGGCCAAGTGCATCCCCACAAGCCAACGCCACACATCCCCAGCTATCAGACACCTCTGTCTCTCTGGATACCGCATCCCCACCGTCACTCGCCACCCTTGGCCTCCAGCGCCTCACGGCCCCCAGACATCTTGCAGCCCGCCCAGCAGCCACGGGTTGCCCTCCGCCGCCCGGCCCGCCGCGCCTACCCGCCAGGCAGGCGGTGGTGTCAATCCACTTGAGCAGCTGCCCCGCGCTCAGCTCGCCGCGGGCGTTGGCGTGAGCCGGCTGGATGGCCTGGCTCATGCGCACCTCGCCGGGCGCCGCCAGCCGCTCCATGTCCAGGCGGAGAGAGGGGAGCCCCGGACCCGGGGCGCCTGGCCGTGAGGTGTCCGCCCGCCGGCTCCGCCCCCGCTCCAAAGGGCGCCGCCCGCTCTGGCTGCTAAGCCAGCTCCCACTCCCCCGCAGCCAGGTGCTTCGGGAGGTGAGAGTTCAGGTGCTGGCAGTGTTGTCCCAGACTGCAGCGAGGAGGGCGGAGGAGCATGCTTTTCTGCCCGGGAAGAAGCCGGAAAGCCAGACCTCTCCGGAAAGAGATGATAGTACTTCTCTCTGAGCACCGTGTATAAAATTGAGAGAGCGCGGGGAAAAGTGTGCACCTACCTGGCCGAGGGATTATACGTATTTGCTAAGCAAATAAATACAGTGACCGTCCGTCTGAAGACAGGCGAGGAGGCAAACAGTAGTGATTAAATCCTCTCCGGGAAATGTAAAACGTTTGCTTTAGCCACTGATTTAAGAGTGCTTGGCTTTCGTTGTTGGTTTGTTTGTGTGGTTGGTTGGTTTTTGTTTGCTACTTGCCAGGTCGCGAAGGCACTCACTGCTTATTAACCCTAGTTCAAATTCCACCATCTGACTCTTAGGATTTAGTGGATCCAAAGATCATTTGCTAGGAAATTGTTTCCTCTGTCAAAAAAAAGGTGGGGAGTGGGGGCAGGGGCTCAGGGAGGTTGAGGCGTGGAGGTGCATCAGTTACCACAAAAGAAAAGATTTGTTTTGGGTTTCATCTAGAGTGTAAGATTGGAGACTGTCCATCTTGTTAGGTACCCACGATTCCCAAAAGAGTTTTTTTTTTTTTTTTTAAACGGGGATAAACCCCAGATGAGAGTTTTTCATACCCAGCAACAAAAGCCATTACACTTTGTAGAGCTGCAATCGCTGATGTTACAGAGCAGTTCTCACTAGGGAAACCATGACCTCAGAAAACCTCCAGCATATACTAAATCCATGGATGTTTCATTGTTAGGGCAGGCTGTCCTGGGGAGAACATTTAGTGATTAAGAAATGGATGTTTGGAGAAGGAGGACACAGGTTTGGCATGCACCTAAGCAGGTAGGACCACCTGGCTGGAACCCAGAGTTCTTGACTTCCTAGGGAGCTTACCAAGAAACCTAATGGCCTTCATTGACTAGGTGGTGCTTTTTCATCCTCATATCCCTAGCCTGCCAAGCCTCAGCATGGAGAGAGCAAAATGGAGATTCTGATAATTGCACTTCCCTTTAAAAAAATTTTTTTTATATGAGAGAAAATAAGGAAACATTGACTCAATAGTTTTTAGGATTTTGTCTGAATAGATTTCCTAGCTCTTATAAGCATAAATAAAAATGCGATGCATTCCATTAGGCAAATATGAAGCTTGGCTTTTATAGAAAGCATAAAAATGACTATTTGGTATGTGGGGGGGGGGGGATGCGTTCTCCCTGTGTTACCCAGACTGGGCTCAAACTCATGATCTTCCCACCTTAAAAACTAAATTAAAGCTTCTGCATCCCAGATAGTCCTCTTTTCTAACTACACTCTTATTTCAATAATAATGTCATTGTATTCATATTATGTTTGGCAATCCTCTTAGAAAATGCCTATAGAGTTCTTAATACCTTTCTTTAATATCTTCTGTATTGACAAATCATCACTATTTAGGAATTAGTAGATTGGATTGTTGTTCATCATATAATCCATCTACTGATAACTCTGTGGGAGGAATTTATTGATGTTGGACTTGGCCATGTGACTTACCCTGGAATGGAAGGGGGGAGGTGACAATCTACAGTTCTAAGCCTTGCCCTTAGAGAAACCATGTATTTCTGTTCTCAGGAAGGTCTGACTTCTACCGTAAGAAGATTATATACCTCATTAGTAGCCTGTTGGCATCTGACTGAATTCACATATTGATGAGCCATTCCAGTCAATCTGCAGACAGGCAGACTTATGAATGAGACATAACTACATATTGTGTGCAACTGTGATATTTGGGGTTGTCTGTTACACAGCAATAACTGACAGTTACACAGGTGAATTTTATTATTTAATATTTTAAGAAATCTTCTAAATTATTGGAAATAAAGTCTGTAGTTAGGCTAAGCTGTATTATTTTTTAGTAAAAAGTGGTGACTAAAGTGGCAATATTGAATTATGTGTGTGCTATTATACTTGATTTCTTGTAAACTTCAGAAATTTCAAAAATGTTTAAGCATAGGTGTAAGAAGGTAGCTTTCCAAAGTGATTATTTAAAAGGGGATAGTATGTATCTGTATATGTATGTCTAGAGACGATTGATCAAAAAGCAGACCCCGTATATACAAACTCACAATTATGTTTTCTTATCTTTATTATCTCCTGTTTATATGTCTTTTTATTAAAGCTTCATCTCTTTTGTTGGTTTCACACTGATTTTTGTTTTAATAGCCCCTGCCGGAAACTACTGTTCTTGTGTTTTTCTGAATGGTCTTTCTCTCCCTTTCACGTGAAAATGTCATCTGCATGTGTGAACATTTGCTATCTCCATTTCTTTTTGATGTCAAGGATTTTTGCTATTATGTTTGAAAAAAAGGCCTCCATTTTCTATTTGTGTTCAGAGACATCTTTTGAATTTAAGGAGTATGTGAAGCTAGCCTGATTTTAAAAGGTCATGTACAAGAGCAGGAAAACTTATCAAGAAGAGAAGCAAAAGTTCCATAATTGCTAAAATAATGAGGAAATCTTCAGAATGTTAGAGTGGGAAAGGAAGTCGGACACTCTAACCCCTCATCCAAGGATGGGAAAATTGTGTCTGCCATGGCTTAGTAGGTAGGTGTTGGGTCTTGTGAAAACTAGAAACGAAGAGCACAGAATACAAGAAATGAGATAGGAAAAGAATATTTTCCCAGAAGCAGACCTCTGAATAAGAATTTGGGAACTAGCTGTTTATTTGAGGGGGAACTCTAGAAGTTACCAGTAGGGTCACCGAGTGAAGTACCCAGGCTTGCAGCATCGGCATCGGCACCTGGAAGCTTGTTGGAGATGCAGAGTCTCTGGCCCAGCCCAAACCTCTTGACTCAGAATCTGGATTTTATAAAGTTCCTAGGTGATTCACAGGTGCATTAAAATTTTTGAAGACCAGCCCTGGGCATTCCTTCCAGAGGCATGAAAGCTGGAGTTTTTCCTCTGCCTTGAATCTTCCACTGATTAAGGGTTGCTCCCAGACACTTAAAATCCCCAGGACTTCTGCTGACTGCTGGGAAAGATCTAGCTCTCAGGTGGCACTTTCCCTTGGTAGGACAGGAGGATACTTCCAGCTTGCGCTTGGGCCTGCAGTGGCAATGGCCAAAACTCCGTAGACAGGCACAGAGAGCCAACCTGTCCTCCTGAACTGAGTGGCCACTGGGAGCCTTTTCACTATAGGAGACAAATCCCAGGGAAAAGGTTTGGTAGTTCAGGGTATTTCAAACAGAGATTAGCTTAATTAACAATCAGACTATCTCCACAGTTGATACAGGTTAAGAATAATACCAGGTCAATGTTTTCAAATCCAAACACAAATTTATAAGGATATGGTTCAAAGTTATAGAAAGCTCCTGAGTAAAAATTCCAGAACGTGTTTTCTTATGTTTGGGCTGCCAACTTCTTCTTTTTTTTTTTTTTTTTTAATTTTTTTTTTTAGTTGTTGATGGACCTTTATTTTATTCATTTATTTATATGTGGTGCTGAGAATCGAACCCAGGGCCTCACACATGCAAGGCAAGTGCTCTGCCACTGAGCCACAATCCCAGCCCCTGCCAACTTCTTGATTGGAGTGTTTCCTAATCTTTTCTGCCTTGGACCCTGCTCAAAGGATGATGACTCTGGCCTTGGGTCAGGTGGGTACCCTGCTTGCACTGTTTTATTTAGCACCTGGATCCTCAGGCTGACCTTTCTCCTATTTATCTCTGGACATTCGGACTCACCTAATTTGTGTGGAGTGTAATACTTTGTTTGGTTTGAACAAAAGCCATGTGTAATAGAGTTCAATTTTCTTTTTATTTTCTCAGATTTGCATAATCCCACAGGCCCCTGACCACTGCTCAGAGAGTCCCTCTGACCGCCACCACTACTGCCATCCTTGATTGTTTTCAAATACTGTACCCTATTTTCTCATGACATATAGTTCTTTCATGTACTGCTGATTTCTACTTCTTAATATTTTGTTGAGGATTCTTTTTTTTTTTTTTTTTTTTGTACCAGGGATTGAACTCAGGGGCACTCGACCACTGAGTCACATACCCAGCCCTATTTTGTGTTTTATGTAGAGACAGGGTCTCACTGAGTTGCTTAAGCGCCTCGCAGTTGCAAGAGAACTCGCAATTCTCTTGTCTCAGCCTCCCAAAGTCCTGGGATTACAGGAGTGCGCCACTGCACCTGGCTGACATTGACATTTTTGAGATATATTGTTCTGTAGTTGTTCCCCATCCCTCCTCTTTCTCTCTCTTTCTCTTTCTTCCTCTCCCTCCCTCCTTTGAACTGTCTTTGCATGGTTTTTGTGTCAGATTCATAAAATGAGCCAGGAACTGCTCCCCTGGAGGAGATTGTATAGATTTGATGTCCTTTAAACAACCATCTGAACCCTGGAGATTTCATTTTTGGAAATTTTAAAATTATGGATTCATTTTTAAAAATATTTATTGGGCTACTCAAATGATCTAGTTCAATCTGGGGTGACTCGTGGTCATGTCTGGTTTTGGTCTACTTTATTTTAAGAAGGTGGTTTGCTATAGGCAGAGCTGAGCTCAAGTCTTATCTGGTGCTTTTCTCCCACTTGGCAGAGCAGTCCCACGTCAGCTTGGTCCTGACAGCTCTCTTCCTGCCCCTGATCCCTCTGGGCTCCAGACCACAGGTTTCCTTGCTTTCTAAACTGGTTCTTAATATTCTCCAGCCATAACATATATTGAGTCATAAGCTCTAAGAGTGGGCACAATAGCATGTTTTACAAAACAGTTACCTGACTTATTTTTTACTAGTGCTTAGGAACAGCTATTATAAAATGTCTTTCATCAGAAGTATAAAGCATACCTTGCAATTTTTCCAAAAATGTCTTCAGATTAACAGGGGCCATTTAAGGTCAGTAATAGGACAGAAAGGGCCACAGTCTTAGATCTGGAGAAGTGGTTTGTGTCTGAGTTGGACTTTCTCCTTGTTAGTGTTGTCCTTGAATGTATCTCACAACTGATTTAGGCCTTTCTTTTTATATGATGAAATGCTTTCCCTACTTTATGAGGTTGTAATTAGATATGGTTATACTTAATAATAATCTTTGTTATTAAATGTCATCATGCTAACCATGACTTATGTTTGTTGAACATACTTTAATTCTTACAACCAGACTGCAAGTAGTGTTCTCCTTAGAGAGCTAAGAACTCAAGCCCAGATGATTAGCACTCATAATATGTCATACATCCCTATGAAACTAGGAACTATTAAAATTTCCATTTTATAGAAAAGAAAACCAAGGTCATTTTGCCTAAGACCACACGGCTAGGAAGTAGTAAGAGTCAGGAGTCAAACAGAGTCTGGCTCTTGGCTCAGGCGGGCTGTGAAGTTGATGAATGAAGTCTAGGGTACACAAATAGGAAGCTAGAGGGAGAGGAGGGGTGCCCCGTTCTGTCCAACTCCAAAGACCTTGCTGCTATTTCTATTCCAAGCTGCCTTAATCCACTCATTTGATCAGTTTATTGAATGCCTACATTATCCAGGGAATTGGATAAATGCTGCTGAGTAACATAAATATGATCCTTGCCTTTATGGAGTTTGCAATTGAAAGATAGCAGATGTGGAAATGCTACAAAAATAATGTAAATTGTTCTAGTGAGGGTGAAATGGAACCATAAATATGCTTAGAAACTGTTTATCAAGCTTCTCAAGTTACATCCTGTCCTTGACCATCCACAGGGCTTAAGATTAGTCTTGATTTGTGTGTGTGTGTGTGTGTGTGTGTGTGTGTAAACAACCACAATCAGAGAAACCCGGGAAGTGCTGTACAAAGAGCATATTTGTGAAGCATTTGGAAGTAAGTAGCCAAACCAATGACCTACTGCCCCCAAATACTTTAGTGTGAATTTTATCTTTAAGTGTGAACAGGAAATTGTCCTACTTAGCTGTAATATATTATCAAAACAAGGAAGTTAACATTAATACATTATTGCTATCAAATTCTCCAAAGCCACTTATTTTAACATTTGTCCCAATGATGTCTTATGTTACATTCAGTGTTACCTCTTTAGTCACCCTCAGCCTAGATTGATTCTGAAGCCTTTCCTTGACTTTCATGACCTTGACACTTGTTAAGTTCATAGACCAGTTATTTTGTAAAATAACTCTCAGTTTGGGTTAGTTGATGTCTCCCTATAGCCTCATTGGGGTCATGCATCCTCGGCAGGGACATGAATACATTCTGTTGCATTTTTCTTAGTGCACCTTATAGGTGGTACTTGATAGCAATCTGTCTCATTATTGATGTTGTTTATTTTGCTCACTTTATTAAGTGATGTTTTCCAGGCTTTTTTCCTATAAATTGTCCCTTTGATAATTAATAAACATTTTGTGTAGAGCTACTTGAAAACAATTTAAATATTTCATTCTTCATTAAACTTTTTCATTTATTCATTGACTTATTTATACCTGTATGGACTTACGGTTTCCCATTTTATTCAATAGATGTTACCTTGTTTTTATCACTACATATTTTCATGCTCAAAGTGTCCCTCATTGGCCCTAAAGGAGCCCCTTCAAGCTGCCCCTGTTTCTGTTGACATGTACCCATCATTCTTTTAGCAACTTACATTTTCCAAGGCCGCCAAATGTTCCAGGCTCACCTTGTATCCTCCCTCCCTGATCCCCAGTCCTGGATCCAGGCATTTCTTCAAGGATTCCTGATTCCTCTCAGTGGAAAGCAGTATTTGGGAGCCAAGATCTGGTTGTGAGTTGTGCTCACTGTCATTTGAGTGTGATTGCTCCAGACCTCCACTGTGGGCAGAGCTACAAAGTGTGTGTGTCCATCTGTGATGTGTTGAATGATAGTCCCCCAAAAGACATATCCTGTCTAAATCCACAGAACATGTGACTGTTACCTTATATGGCAAAAATGTGCTTAAGTATCTGAGAGAAAAGAAGAGAGGAGATGAAGCTTCTCTTGGGCTTTTGGAGTGTGCTGTGCCTCACATCTCTTATAGGACACTCAGAGAGAAGACACCCACAGGAGGAGGAGAAAGTGTGTCCATGGAGAAAATTTGTCTGATTGCAGTAATGTAGGCACAAGCCAGAGAACACCCGGAGCCACGAGAAGCCTGATGGGGCAGAGAAGGATCATCCCCCAGAGTTTTAGGAAGGAGCATGGCCCCAGTGATGCTTTGAGTCTAGCCTCCGGGACAGTGGAGCATCTCTGCTATGTCAGGCCACCTAGATTGAGTTCATTTGTTACAACAGCCCTAGGAATCTAATACACTGCAGCATCAGGTACCCTTCCCTGCCATGCTGGAAGCAGCTGCACCCTGCAGGGCTCTGAGCCCATGTGTGTTGACAGGGTGCTGGGTTCAAGACTCAAATAAGAGGAGCAAAGGAGCAAGAGCCCAAACTCCAGCAGCGCACACCCCCAGGACCCAGCGAGCATGCTGGCCAGCACTGGGTCCTGCGAGCAGGGCTGCAAGGCTAAAGCCCGGTGGGCAGAATTGAGACACTACTTCATTTAGGACAAGGCATGCATACTGAAGGGCAGAGGCATGGCTGGGTGGTAAAATGGACACTATTTATGCCCTATTAGGTACAGTCAATCTGCCCTGAAGAAGACCTTAGATAAAACTTTAGGAATGAAACAAGAGTAGTTCTGATAGGTATCTAGATCCACGAAGAATACATGATGACTTCCCATAAAGTAGCCTAGAAATATGCTTCATAGCAGTTTGGCACTTTGTAAACAGCTCTTCTTATTTGTTCTTGTGAAATTTTTGCCCAGATCTGAAGTTCCAGGGGGAACATCCCCCTGACCAAGCTTAAGTCATATGTGATGCTAGGACTAAGGAAGGGAAGGGCACAGGGAGAGGTGAAATTTGTTTCTCTTAGTTTCAGTAGAGATTAGACAGGTGCACTTCTTAAAGAAGTTAAACCAGAGAGGGAGAAGCTGTTCTTTAAAAGGAAATTGAGCTCTGATTAAGTATGAAGTATGGAGTATATGAAGTATGGTAGTTGGACAGAAGTTTTTAAATGATCAGTGATTCTTACCAGATCATTCAGAAATGGGGAAGAATATGAGTAAAGACATATCTTTAGTAATATTGTTGACTCTGGATCAAGCCTCACCTGAAATCAACAGACCTTGGAACCTTCTAGTTGCATGAACAAATAAGTCTCCCTGTGCCTGCTCTCTCTTTACGACTCTAAGTTCATTTGAGTTTGGTTATCTTCCATGTGTAACCAAAATATTTCTAACTGCTATATCCCCACAATGCTCTTGTAAAATTGCAGGGAGAATTTTATTTTTTTATTTCTTATAAAATCATTCATTTCAATTCATTTTACAATGAGTGACATTTGTGTTACTCATTTATAGCTCATATCAGGTGACTTACCAAGCCTATGTCACATTTCAAAGTAATTTCTGTCAGATAGGTGGTATACTTTTATAACAGTGTTTGAATGCATCCTTTATAGTGTCCTAATAAAACAAAGATAACATTACATTGGAAAAGTTTTTGTTTTTTCACACAGCAATTTTGAAATCAAATTTTTAGCTGTGCAATTGATTGTGCTAAAGATGCAGAAACTATAGATTCAGCATGTCCTTACATCAGTCAGGTTGGTCAGCTACCTTCTCACTTTTGCAAGCCTTCTTGAGTTCTATTATGGTTTCAATCTACAAATGTCCCTTTGAAAGAGCATGTGTTGAAAACATGATCTCTGATACAACTAGGTTCAGATGTGGGGCTTTTAGGCAGTGATTAGGGCTCTGACTTCATCAGTGGATCAATCCACTTGCTGGATAAATACATTGATAGCTGATGGACTACTGGGTGGTGATTGTAGGCAGATGGGGTGTGCTGAGGAAGTAGGTCACTGGGGGCATGGTCTTGAAGACGATATCAGCTCCTGATCCCTTCCTGTCTCTCTCTCTTTCTCTCTCTCTGCCTCCTGGCCTCCATGAGCTGAACAACTTTTCTCCACATGCCCTTCTGCCATGTTGTTCTGCCTCATCTCAAGTCCAGATCAATGGCGTTGGCCAGCCATGCACTGAATCTCTGAAACTGTGAACACAAAATAAATTTTTCCTCCTCTAAGTTGTTCTTGTCAAGTATTTTGGTGACAGCTATGAAAAGCTAGTGCAGATGTTGTGGGGAACACAGGCAGCATCATTCAGAGGCCAATCAGTTCCTATCCTTATGGGAGACTAAAAAATGTAACCAGACTTTTTAGAGTAACACATTATCCTAAGGGACTTCAGGATAATTTATTAATTCACAAGACATTCTACATAGGGTGGAGCTTTATAATTACTATGATTTTTAGATAAGAAAACTAGGGTTCAACAATTCACTTCATTACCCACTTCATTAATAAACAAAGCTGAATTCCTGAGCTACTTTTCTTTGTGGTTAACATACCCAAAGTACTAACAACACTTGCCATTTGCAACAATATGAGGGTAAAATAACATTAATGTTTGTTAATACCCTAATAATTGTCACAAAGCATTTGAAAAGAAAATAGACATTTTCCATAATGTAAATATTAACCTCTTGGAGTTTTTCTGAAAAGGATTCTCAGTTTGATCATATACAGAGAAAATGGAAGAGGAGAAAATGTGAGAAAGTTACCTAATGCCAACCCAGAGCAATTTATCAGAATCATTGCCCATCATTTATCTTGATAAGTAGGATGCTAAACTATGATTGTGATTGATATAATTTTAATGTCTTAGGAATCACTTTCTGCGATGTATTTCCCTTAATGCATTTTAACTATTCATATTTAATTTAAAATAACTTTAATTAGAAATTTGTAGTTAGGATAGAAAAATATCAGAACTAATAATGACAAACATTGTAATAAATCTTAGAAAAATGATGTTTCCTACCTTTTGAAATTGTGACTCACCTGCATGGCCTCTCCAAGGTAGAATTACACATAAAGACTCAGATATCAAAGGGACATAAAAATGGACTGCCATTTCATTTTTATTTTGTCCCTGTTCTCATCAGTTAAACTAGGTCAGAAGTTTGGAGACAAATGGCAACCATAAATTAATCTTTCAAAATCCTAATGCGGACAGGAGTGGGAATTCAAATGGGTCCTGAATATTCCCTCAGCGTGTATTGTGGGCTTAGCCTTTGATGGCTGTGTTCTGGGGCTGGGAAGACAGCAGCGACCAGAATAGGCAAAGTGCCCTTTCTCACAGGTCTGACATTCCACTGAGGGGAGGGGATCAATACTGTGTGTGTGTGTGTGTGTGTGTTGGGGGGATATGCTATGGAGAAAAATAAAGCAAAAGAGGGATGAGTGGACAGGCATTGCTGCAATCTTACACAGAATGATCAGGAGAGATCTCACTATACTACATTTGAGCAAAGTGTTTGAAGAAAGTATGAGTGTGAGTTCTGAGGCCTGTTGGGAGCCATGCGCAGAGGTCTTTAGGACCGTTCACTGATGATCCTGTTCTCCTCCTCTTCCTATGGCCACATGGTGGAATTGCTTTTCCTGTTCCATGAAGAAAAATTGCTCTGGTTAATGAGAAAAGAAGAAGGAATTGGAATTGCTTTTTGTTAATGAGTGCTGAGGTGGGTGAAGGACTAAGAGCCTGGGCAGGACTTGCCAGCCTCTTTCTCCTTGGTTGGTTAAATCCAGTTTAAGAGGCTCATGGACTTTGTTGCTTGAACCCCAAGGTTTTGGGGTGGGTTGTTGTGATCTGACAGTGCTGTGGCAGCTGCATGTGTGATGTGTTTGAAGAACAGTAAGGAAGCTGCAGCAGCAGGTGGGCAGGGTTCCCAAGACAAGGTCAGAAAGGTTAGGGTGGAAGGGATGAGCTGGGTGGGCACTCAATGGCCACTATTGTTACCATCTAGTGGTGCTGAGTTCCTTGTCTCTGTTCAGCAAAGAATTGAAGAACAGAACACAGAGCTAGCAATCAAGCAGCAGGTTAGTTGCAAAAGCAACAGAGAAAGACTTTTCTGAAGAGAAGGGGCCCCAGAGCTGGGAATCCGGTGGGGAGTTTTGACTTGATCTTTTTATGGTTCTCTGGAATTTCCTCCTTTCCTTCTCTCCCACCCTGTCCGTGTTCTCCTCACTATTATTGATTGGTACACTCTCTGTCCACGCGTCTGTTTTGAGTTTTTCTATTGGATGCCCCACTTAGGAGCAAAAGTATGGAAGTGTCTGTCTGACTTGGTCCCCGCTTGTGTCTATGAGCACTTTCGTCAAACAGTTAAGTTGACCTCATCAGAAGACCCTCTCCATGCTCCTTTGTTTTGGTCCTACCCCTGACATCTACCCTTACCATCTTGCTCTGGCTGCCTAAGCCCATCTATATCTTCCTCACTGTGAGGCTTGGGGGTTTTATTTTCAGTGATATAAATGGGAGCATCCTAAAAGATTTCTGAGCAGAAATCTTTGCTCATTCCAGCTGCTACCTGGAGTTAGGACATATATAGTTCCTTATACTTGCCCCTGTACTGTGTCCCTCACAGATAAAACAGAGTCTGGGATGAACTTGCTCATGGTGACTTCTGGTGGTAAATTATTATGTAGTCAAAGTAACCAGGCCAGGGATCCAGTACAAGAAACATTCTTATCATTGTCGGTCTGTACCTAGAAATTGTGGATCCTAGAGCAAGAATCCAAATGGGGACCCACATACCATATGTCTAAATATTTAAAATGAGCAAATTGTTAAATAAAATGTTCTATTATCTCATCTTTAAAAATGTACACTCAGGGCTGGGATTGTAGCTCAGCGGTAGAGTGCTTGCCTCGCATGCGTGAGGCCCTGGGTTCGATCCTCAGCACCACATACAAAAAGCAATAAAATAAAGACATTATGTCCATCTACAGCTAAAAAAATATTTTAAAAAATGTACATTCATGGTGGCAAAATAGAAAGTTGGAAAAATATAAAATGTAGTTGAATTTAATGAGTCTTACATGTCTGTTTTATGGGTGGGCTGGTGGTATTTGGATGGGTAGTTGTTTCATCTTATAGAAAGTGGCATCTGCCATGTGCCACTATTGCAAATAGTGCCCTAATTCCAGAGTACCTCCTGAGCCAGGAATGGGAACATGAAGAAAAGAAGGGAAAAGCATAGGAAAGAAAGAAGAATAGAAAAAAGACCCTCAGTGTTCCTGAGGAAGCACTTTGTATGCAGAACTTTCTGGGCATGTGGTCATCCCACAGCACAGTTTGCCAAGTTAATTCATTTCTCTTTTGACTTACCTGAGAGCCTTTCTCATTCAAACCCTCCCCACAGTTCCAAGCAGTGTTTATCCTGTACACAACAAACCACAAACTTATTAAAGTAGACACAATCTTCTATTGACTGGGGACACCAGATGAGGGAGGTGGAGAGGCATTTCCTGGGACCTGGGCAGAGTTCCCCTTCAGAGTGGATATTTAGGGTTAAGGATGGTTTCATATTAATGCCCAGTGCCAGATCCGGGAGCCTGAGGATGCCGGATGAGTCTGATGAGTCAAGGGGACACCCGTGATACATGGAGCCCTTAAAAGCATGGACCAGCTCACGCCCCTGACAGCCAGCACAGCTAATTCAGCATTCCATACACAGGGCCAGATGTCTGGGAAACTGACGGGGATCTAACTACCTAAGGTTTATCCATATCCAACTCCCAAATTGCCAATCACACAGAGGGGCTTCAGGCCAGCTGTTTCTGTGACTCACTTTCAGCCACTATCTCATTCAGTCACTTGTTTATTCTGACCTTACTGTGTGGAGGTACTGCTCTGGACAGAGTGAGCAAGGCAGAAGGTTCTGTCCTCATAGACCTCATATCTCAGAGGGAGAAGACCAAAGGTACACACATAATCAAACCAGTAAGTAAGAGAGTTTAATAGAAGAGTAAGTCCTATGAAAAAAATCAAGAAGAAAATGGATTGGGATGGGGGAGTTTGGCTAAGAAGTCAGGGAAGAGCTCTCTGGGGAAGTGAACTTTGGGCTGAGCCCTGATGCAGCATGGGAGGTAACTGAGCAAACACTGGGTGGATTAGCTAGCTGGATTTCCTGATGTTAGAGGGTTAAGCAGAATCCCTTCTCAAACTTCGACTTGATGACCATCTTTCCCAAGTAATTCTGGGTGCATTTTCTTGGTAAAGTGAATAGTGTAACCAATATAAACTTCTTCATACTTCTGGGTATTCCAGCTGCTTGATGGTTAATGCACAGTAGATAGATAAAAAATATGTTGTGATTAGGCCTAAATTGGCCTGCATCCAGAATGCACCCTACAAAAAGCATTATATGAACAGGATTTTTATGTCAGCTAGTTTTCTACTTATGTCTTTTTAATACCAATAAAGTGATAAAAATTAAAAATCTCTGATACTTTGATAAATTAATGTTTTGCTGTACCTGATTTTAACATAAAAGACTTAACCAGGTAATTAAAAAAAAATTTTTTTTTTCCATCTGGGGATTGAACCCAGGGTGAATGCAACACAAGTTCTCCCCCAATGAGCCATGCTCCCAACCCTTTTTATTTTATTTTGAAATAAATGAAATAAAACAGAGTGTTTCTAAATTGCTGAGGCTGGTTTTAAACTATCGTCCTGCCTCAGCCCTTCAAGTAGCTGGGATTACAGACATGAGCCACCACGCCCAGTTTAACCAGGCAAGTTTTTAAACAGAAAAATTAGTATAGAATGTGATTTTTGGAAAATGTTTTTAAAATTCCAGTCCTGTATATGCCATGAGATTTTTAATAAAAGAACCCTGAAGTTATGACTTCTTAGTTAGCCAGTGTATCCTATGGGCTGAGATATAGAACAACATCTTATTTTTTTTTCAGTTTAAAAAAGGGAAATTTACTAGTTGGTTTTAAGAAAAATATGCATAGACAATGTGGGATTTTTCCTAACTCCTAAGTATTTTATTCACATAAATGAATCAGTCTAAGCTGGGTATAATCCCAGCACCTCAGGAGGCTGAGGTAGGAGGATTACAAGTGCAAAGCCAGCCTCAGCAACTATGCAAAGTCCTAAGCAACTTTTTTTTTTTTTAAATATTTTTTTAGCTGTAGATGGACATAATGTCTTTATTTTATTGCTTTGTATGTGGTGCTGAGGATCGAACCCAGGGCCTCACGCATGCGAGGCAAGCGCTCTACTGCTGAGCTACAATCCCAGCCCAGTCCTAAGCAACTTTGTGAGACCTTGTCTCAAAAAAAAGTAAAAGCAGGCTGGAGATGTGGCTCAGTGGTTAAGAAACTCCTTGGTTTGATATTTGGTCAAAAAAAAAGTCTTTTCTTTCAGTATTTTCTAAATAAGAAAGAGAAGAGAATCATTAGGCTTTGTTATTGTTGTGGTGCAAGAAGTTTTAGAGAAGTGATTGGATTATGAGAACCTTTACACAATCAGTGAAGGAATCCCCTGATGGGGATTAAGGGAGTGGTAACTGGAGGTGGGTAGGGTGTGGCTGGAGGAGGGGGGTCATTGGGGGTTTGGCTGTGAGGTATATATTTTGTATCTGGTGAGTGAAGTCTCTTTCTCTGTCTCTGCTTCCTGATCATCATCTGAGCCACTTTGCTCTGCTACTCTCTTCTGCTGTAATGTTCTACTTTACCTCAAGCCCAGAGGAATGGGGCTGGCTGTTTATGGACTCAGACCTCTGAAACTGTGAGCCCTCGAATACACTTTTCCTACTCTACAATTGTTCTGGTCAGATCTTTTAGTCACAGCAGCAAAAAAAGCTGACTAAAACAGTTATTAACAATTAAAACCACATTCATTGTGCTAGATAATGCACAAAGTGATTTATATACATCAGTTTATGCAATTATACAATACCTCTATGGATTGGTCTGGGGTGTCATTAGTAATTCTGATTTTATATTTGGGAAAATAAAACAGAAAATCTAAGTATCATGTCCGAAGCCACATAGTTGGAAATGGGGGAGCCAGTAACCAAACCTGTGCAGTCAGCTAATGCTTAAGATTTTGACGATAATCTCCTAGATATTTAGTACTATTTTTAAAAAATATTTTTTAGTTGTTGATGGATCTTTATTTGTATTTATTTGTATGTGGTGCTGAGAATCGAACCCAGTGCCTCACATATGCTAGGTAAGCACTCTTCCACTGAGCCACAACCCCAGCCCAATATTTAGTACTGTCTTATCTATTTTTCTTTATAATACTTAGCTATCATGGTCACATTCTTATTTTCAAAATTAATCTGAACTGTATTTCATCCTTGAGTTTTTAAATATAATTTTAACTGCAAAAATTCAGTATAGTTCATAAAATACTTTGTGTAAAATGAAATTTTATTCTAAAATGTATTCAAAATTGCAAAACACTAGGCTGGGGTTATAGCTCAGTGGTAGAGCACTTGCCTAGCACGTGTAAGGCACTGGGTTCGATCCTTAGCACCTCATAAAAATAAATAAATAAAATAAAGGTATTATGTCTGTCTACAACTAAAAATAAAAAAAATTACAAGTCACAAGTACTATTGAAACAGATAAATGTGTGTGTGTTTGTGTGTGCATGTGTGTATATATAGAGAGAATGATAAAACAAAGAATATACTTTTAACCTTTTTCAGGAGGCTTCATCAATAAAACCCAATGTAAAACCTATTTTTTCCAAACAATTTAGACAATGTAGCCAGGTGCGGTGGCTCAAGCCTGTAATCCCAGGAAACAAATTTTCTCTCACATATATATGTAAGCTCTAGCATGATTTAAAACACAGTAAAAAGTAAAATAGAAAACTAGACAAAATGAATTAAAATACAATATGTATGTGTATATATATGATTGTGATAAATCTGTGCAGATACACAGTACATTAAATTAACTAGAATTGCTGAACAAATTGTACAACCAAGTAAGGACAAATGTTCATAACAAATCACAGACTAAAAAATATATTGAAGGATGACTGCTGAGGGATTCTGTGCCAGAATCTCCCATTTGATCTGGAACTGCCTCTTCCCTTCTTATGCTCCTATTCTAACTCCGAAATAAATGAGGGTCTGTGAAACCTGATGTTAAACCATCAAATGGCTGATTGGGCTTTGGGAATTTTAATAAAGATCTTTGTATTAAATTTGCTTCCTATGACATCTTTTTTCTTCTTTTTCTAAACTCATCTTCTCAACATCTCAGGTACAAAATCCCATTACTCCAGCTGTGGCTTTCCTCCTTCAAGTAGACATTGAAAGTTCTCTCAACAAATGAAAATGAAAAGCAGAACACCTCCACAAGAACAAAATGACTTCATAAAAATATATATTTTTTATATTTTAATACTTCTTTTCTTAAAATACTATGGACAACTCACTAGGTCAGAGGTTTTAGAGACTAGACAAAATATTTTTATTTTACTTGAGTGCTCAGAATGCAGTTAAGGTGACAAAACTTTATCCTATACAGACCTCGATATTTAAAAGAAAATTCTGGTTAAATATTATTTGGTTATGTCAATGAAGGTTCATCAACTGAAACAAGTGTAGCATCTTAGTGAGAGATGTTGAAACTGATAAGGGACAGGCTGTACATGTGTAGGGACAGGGCATTTACGGGATGTCCCTGAACCTTCTGCTCAATTTTACAATGAACTAAAATTGTTCTAAGAGATACAGTGTGAGGTGGGGTGTAGCTCAATAGTAGAGCACTTGGGGCTGGGGTTATGGTGCAGTGGTAGCGTGCTCGCCTAGCACGCGGGAGGCACTGGGTTCGATCCTCAGCACCACATAAAAATAAAATAAAGCTATTGTGTCCACCTACAACTAAAAAATAAATATTTAAAAAAAAAATAGTAGAGCACTTGCCTAGCAAGCAGGAGGGTTGGGTTCAATCTCCAGCACTACAAAAACAAAATAAAACAAAATAGACAACACACTAAAAGATAAAGTCTGTTTTTAAAAAGAAAATAAATAAATAAAACTTTCAAGTGGGCTTAATCCACTGGGTAAAGCACATATTTAATCACCTGGCTCCTAACTACTATCATCTCTTGGTTGCATCTTCAGGAATCTGGAGTTTTCTGTGAAAACTGACATTAAAAAAAAAAAAAAAAATTTTCTGTGGCATTTTCGGAAAAATTAGGCCCCAGCACTTGTTCTTATTAGCAGAAAAGATCTAAAAAAAAATTTTTTTCCAGACTATCTACAGGCATTTATAAGATCTCATCTTGACATCAGGTGTCAAATTTAGCATTATTATTATTACTATTATCAAAATGTGATAGCATTAAGAAGAGATATTTTATCTACTACTTCCATGAGGTGGTTTTGGTGCTTAGAGATTTTTCAAATTCATACTCTTATTTTAGAGTGGAACAAACTAAGCTTAGTGAGAATCTAAGTAACCTGCCCAGAGTCATGTGGTGACAGCAAGACAGAACCATGTTTTCTGTCTGCTGATACTGTGGTTTGTCACTTTGTGACACTACACTGCTTCCAATAAGACGTTTTTATTTCTGAAGTTTTTAAATAATAAAAATAAGCAAGGGGCTGGGGTTGTAGCTCGTGGTAGAGCACTTGTCTAGCGCGGGTGAGGCACTGGGTTCAATACTCAGCACCACATAAAAATAAATAAATAAAACAAAGGTATTGTGTCCATTTACAACTAAAAAAATAAAAATAAAAATAAATGTAAAAAATAAACGGGAGAAAAAAGAAAAGAAACACAAACAACTAACCATTGATGGTTTTAAAATTTTTTATTATGGCAGAAATTACACACGTTCCTTATTAGGAATATATCTCCATCTTCCTATTTTGGGTGAGTCAAATTTATGTTTTGTTTCACTTTTTGCATGTGAAAGGATGAATAAAGACTTGGTATGGCATGATGGCTAAACATATGGTGTTAAAAAGTTTAAAAATGTTGCTGCTCTTAATGTTGATGCTGATCATCCGCTGGAAACACAGTATGGCTGAGATTTCTGGAGACCTTTAAGCTACTATGCACCCTTCTGGTTCAGGGAGAGGAAGCTAGGGGGTTTGCTTTTCTGAGAACTCTTGGTGAAATTCCACCAATTAGAGATTGCTTAGATTATGTTGACACCCTGCCCATCAGCTCAGACAACCCTAGGTTCAAATGCAGCAGGCCAGCAGACAGGAAGTAGAGGAGGTGGGTGTAAACTGCTGTAAGGAGCAAATGCCATAGACATGCCTAGACATGCCTGGACATGCTGGGACTCACTAAGTTGCTGGCCATAAGGAACAGCAGCCATTGTCATGCTTAGTCATGCCTGCTTGCAATCGATAAGGGGGTGTAAGGGGCACTAGCCATAGGCATGCTTAGCAATGACTGGTTACAATTGATAGGAAGCACAGCTCCATGGAAATGCACAAAGAATATGTCCAGTTGCAATTACATCATCTCACTGGACATAACCAATGGACATTGACTTTCATTGGGTGTAAGCAATCACCAGCTCACACCACCAACTTGGAACTGTATTTAAACAGCTTATCCTGCCACATTGGGGATTTTTTGCTCCAAGGACATCAATGAGACTGGCTGCCTTGCTGTCTGTCCCTGGATCAGCTTCACCATTCCCTGACATCCAGCTGTCGGCTGAAGAGAACCACCAAAGACAACGTCTGCTTTTTGAGTAAGAGAAGTCGTGTGGCACTGGAGTTCTTTTGGGGCTCATGGTTGCCCTAGGATTGTGTGAATTACTTGTAATGTTTAGTTGCCCTAGGATAGTGTGACCTACCTATAGTGTTTAATCAGTAAGCATTGAATGCTAGTTGGGGTGCTCCAGCACACCCAACACTTTTTGTATTGTTTATATTTGATGATTGATGTAATTGAATATAAGATTGCATTTAAAGACAATCCACCTGTGAGTAATTATTAATTGCGCCGCTTGCAACAACTGCTAAGCCTCAACCAAGTTGTCTTTGCCATCTTCTACCTGTTTTCCTTAGGAAGTCCTTCCCTCTGAATCTCACTGGTGTTCCTACCCATTTAAATAAAGTGGTGGGCTCCATTTTGTTGTTAGATCCGGTCACCATCAGAGCTGAATCATCCCACCGTGCCCCTGCTTTTCATTTATTTCCATGTCTTGTATTTTTTTCTTAAATTTCTCATACCTTTAATATTTCTGACTCACTGCCCTAGTTCAGGGAAACCGAGTAGAGATCGCATGGGTCATGATAATCTCCCACCTTGCTCTTCCATCTCAGCCTTTGAGCATACTTGTGAATCATTTGGAACATACAGTAAAATCGAAGTATTTTAATCAGTGTTTCACTAGTTAATTCAACTGACTCCTCTTGGGGGAACTAGTTTTATCTCTGATATGTAATAGCTATTAATTATTGTAAATCATCATCAAGTACATAGGTTTGAGAAATATGTTAATCTATCATTTGTTTTCCTTAAGTAACTGTTTTTATTTTAAGTTTTGAAAGCCATGTAATTAATCAGTTACAACTGGATATGATTGTCTCCCCACTAACCCATGCCTTCCCCACATGACTGTTAGATGTTGAAGTAACTGAATGAACATGTTTGGATGAGAAAATGCTGCCTTGCTGTGTTTGGATAGATTATGTTCACAGAAAAAAATTTCATAGATGTAATAAAAGTGCAAGCTAAAATAGAATTCTATTACTTATGTTTACTGATTTTTAGAAGTCTTAGAGGCACAGATACACTTAATGTGAACTGTATTTAAGAACTGCTGGATGGGCACAGTGGCACATGCCTGTAATCACAGCAATTTGGGAGGCTGAGGCAGGAAGATCGCAAGTTCAAAGCCAGCCTCGGCAAGTGAGACCCTGTCTCAAAATAAAAAATAAAAAGGGCTAGGGATGTAACTCAGTGTTTTAAGCACCCCTGGGTTCAAAAACAAAACAAAACACCAAAAAACTATTGATTGAAGAGGTGAACAATAAAACAATGAAGTCTACTTCAGACCCCGTGAAGGAACAATAACTAGGCATGCTCTTTTCCTCTTCCCCCTCTTCCATTGTTAAAAAACATGAAATATTTAAAAGTAGTTGACTAAAAATATTACTATACATGTATATTTTAAAAAGCTAACATGCATAAGATTAGTAGACATTTGTCTTAGTGTTATAATGTGCCATGTAGCATTAAAAAGCTGAACAAACTAGGAATGACAAGGATCATATGCCTACCTAATATTACATGCCTAACATTTATCAGTAGAAACCAGTTAGTATGTTTAATGAAAATGTCATCAGCTCATTGATTATCATTTTCCATCCATCACTGAACACTCTTTCTTGCCTTTAAAATTACTAAAACAGAGATAGATATATTTTTTAAAAGCTGAAAACATTAACTATAGAATTCCTCATAATATGTTGATAGAAAAATTAGAAGTTGGAAGTAAAGTTTACAATAGCTGAAAGTTTCATGGGCCTCTTTAGACACCCAGGCATAGGGGACTCAGCACAGGTGAGCACAGTGGTGGTTCATTCACTCCAATGAGCTGGCGCTGACTGAAGGAACCACTGGCTGCCCATTCAGTGACAAGTGTTTACTAACACTTCCTATAATAGGACTCCAGGGAGCAATGGGGAGAGATACCAGTAGGAGCAGCTTGAGGAGAACTGCTGTCAATTGCCTTGAATGTAAACAATGGGTTTTGTGGTAGAGATGAGGAATATGGTTAGACCCAAAGCAAACATCTTGAAAGACTGCCTAATGGAGAAGTGGAATTCTTTTTGTTGAATATAGTAATTCATTACCGCAAAGATTACTGTGATTGTGAGTTGCCATTACCACCTGCCTAGCAGTTAAATATTTGTGTTGATTTGGCTTTTAGTTAGCTATTTGTCATGGATTCTTTTTTGTCTTGATACTGTTCCAAAAAAAAAAAAAAATATCAGACCCTGTTCACCAGTGCCTATGTTGCTCACTAAGGAATAAAGGAGGAGTTTCAAGAGACACACAAATTCTTTTAAGCTAATAGCTACTTAGGAAGGTTCCTTCCTAAGTCTATAGAGTACCTCCACTATGAGACTAATTGCAGGTATTAGGGGCAACAGTGTGAGGAAATGAGATGTGGCAGGGAGGGAGGGAGGATTTTTACTCATGAAAGCTGTGTAAGTTTCTTACTGAGAAGTTAGATTTCAGTTATTCAAGATAACATGACTGGATATCTAATTACTCTCTTCACTGACTGATAAGAGTATTTCCTATGTAATATTCTCACTGTGAAAAGAAAATGAAACATTTTGATCCCTTTTTTGGCCTTTCCAGCACATCCAACCACATTCACATTACCCCTTTTGCCTTAAATGTGGCTTGAGAAATAAGTCCTTGTGATGCAGAATGTCAAACTTGTAGCTACAGGAGGAGTTTTGAGCTCAGGTTGGATAAGCAAATAGAATTCTTTCCAAGGAAGACAGAGGAGACAGCCCTGTAAATAAATGACTATGCTGTTCCTTTGCAGGAATACTCCTCTGACCTCATCCTTTCAGGATTGTAAAGGTTAAAAGAAACTTTATACAGCCACCTTCGTGTCCCAATGTCTTGGCTAAAAGTTGCAGGAGACTAACGATATTCTAATGGGAAGCTAATTTTACAATTCTGGGTTTGCATTCCAAATTGCACAGACTATGCTTTTAAGTTCAAATAGTTCCTCACACAAACATCCTCAGACCAGGTCTTTCATGCCCCCAGCTCGATTTGTCTTATCATTAAGCCTGAAAAACAGTTTAATATACTATTTTAACATAATCACTGAGAATAAAAATCTGTAGTCAGGTAACTAAGTGACAAATGTCTTGAACTCTAAGCACATTCTGAATATTTGTTAATTATCATCCTTTAAACAAGCAGGAAAATCTAAGTTAAATTTGTAAAATAAGAAAGTATTTAAAGGGTTTGAAAGTTGAAATATATTAATAAATCACTGAACATATGTATTCGTCTCTCTAAAGCCATACTTACTTATTTTTTGCAATTCATTCTTGCTTTCTCGACTTTGTTTATTTTTGTGTATAGGTTTACCTTCCACGAATATAGTTGAAATGTTTTAATTGTTACCATTTATATCTGAAAACATTTGAAAGCATGTAGCTTACTTTAGCAAGCAAAATCAAGACTGTCACAAAGGGATCTGTAATATAAAGTCTATAGTGCAAATTTTCATCTTCAGCAGGAAGAAATTCCTCTAAAGAAGGTTAGGAATTTGCTGTATGCATTTAACTTCTGAACTGGAAGTTTATGTGGCAGTTTGGTGATTAATCATTAATCTGCGTAAATGTCAATTTTCTATTCATGAGGAGTAAGAACATCTATTTTTGCAACTTGAATGGGAAAGATTTCTGATTTAATCACCTGCCTGCTCTAAAACTCCTCTTTAGTTGAATAAGCTTATCACTTTCAGTACCATTTTAATTCACATGTGAGGCAAAAAATACCAATTTTTGAGACCCAACAAGAGCTCAGGTCATGAAAAACTTGATGAATCAATACTGCCAAGTAAACCAGAAGGATATTTTATTGTATTTATTTTAAACAAATGTCAAATGAATATTAATGTTTTCTGGAACATACATTTTTGTAATCTGTATTTTGTGTTTTCTGAAGTACCTACTACCAGGGCAAAACAGCAAAATATTTCTAGTTACTTGAAGGAAAATATTTGCTATTCATTTTTGCAAATGCACAGTTTAGTCTAAGTCTCTTACACAGAAACATTATGTAAATCTGTCTAGAACTTGAAAATATAGTAGTAAATACCTTTTCAAACAAGATTTTATATAACTGGGAAGTAAAGGAACCAGAGTCAGCTTGTCAGTCTTTTGTTTAACCCATACATCTTCTCTGGAATGATTTAAGAGGCTCGTTATTGAAATACTCATAGCATACAAGTTCTGCAGAGGTTTGGACCTCCAGTGTTTTATATTCTGCACTAAACTTCATTGAATCATGCCATTTTGCAACTATATTATAATTTTTCAGCAAGATTATAATTATTAAGAAGAATCTGAAATTTTTGTGCAGCCTATTTTAAATGGTATTTTTGCTAAATGTATTGAATTTTAAACTCAAGTGACTCTGTTTGGAGTTTAGTTATGGTCTGGTTTTGTGGAGATCTTAGAGATTCTGACTGGATTTACTAATCTACCTTTCATGCAATTAGACAGGGCTCCTACTTTGGTTTTGACTTTATTTGATTGAACATATTTCTTCTTATCAATAAATGTTATGCTGAGCATTTTAATTTTGAATTTAGGCATTCATTTGAGGACTTGCATAGTGAGGTAGATATCTTAGGATTGTTAGTGCTTCTGTTTTCATCTAATATTTTCATATGTGGCTAATATTTTTAAAGTATTCATTGATTATTTTTTTTAATGGATGCATGCTCAATTCTCTGAGGGTTTTTCATTGAATCAGAAAATGTGCCTAGATTAAGTACCTCTTAAATATGAAGAAAATATGTGAAAATGCGGATAGTAACTGCTTTTTAAAATGGCATGCTGAATTCTCAAAATTAAAATTAATGTCAGTTTCAATGACTGATATATATATATTGTTAAAGCAATTTTGAGACCATTAAATATGTGTGAGATCCCTTCAGTCACAAATGAATAATGGCAAAATGCTGAGCACTGTGATAGAAAAGATATCAAGAATACATTTTGTTTTCAATTCATAAGCCATTTCTTTCTCTGAAACAATATTTACATAAGTAAGCAATACTGAATTCTTTTATGTAACTGATACTAGTTTACATAATATGTACAATACTGATATTTTATTGAAAACACATTTAAGGGCAAATTGTTTTCTTGTATTATAACTAGGTATCAAGAGTTCTATTCCTGTTCCAGCAAGAATTGAGGACTGTAAGATGGAAAGACAGTTTTGTGATGAGAATTTAAGGTTGTTGTTCACAGAGACATGCAGCTATGAACAAGTGGAGCCCAGCATTTACGTAAACGAAAACTTTCAAACTGAATGAGACAACTAAACATTTATATGTACAAAGTCTTTTAAGGATTTTCTTTAAGCAACACCATATTCTTATCAAACTTTGTGTGGAGAATAAAACTTCTAGAATTTCTTTTATTTAATTTTCACCCTTCTTTTGATATAAAGGTGTTTCTTCACTTTGAAGGGTGGGCTGGACTATGAAAACAAACACTTGATTACTTGAACTTCTGGAGCTAGGAATGCAGACACTCGCATCCTTCTTTCCTTCATTTTGGATTCCTTCACTCTTTATTATCTTATTCACCACAGGAGCCGAGGGAGAATTAAATTGATTCTGCCGACTTTTATTTATCTGTACAGTTCCTGCCCTGAACCTACATAATACTTCAACACTAATAACAACTTACAGAAAAGTTCTTGGTTATATGACTTCTACCTGTTTCAGAGGAAAAGATCCCTTTGTTGCCTTGCTACCAGTGCTCCAGGCCCTAGAAGCCAGACACCTGGCTAAAATCACCTGACAAGCTACTTGTAGTAAACTTTGGCTCAGACTGTCTGGCTAGTGGGATTTATAACACTTTCCTTTCAAGTCATTATGTGTAAATGTGCTGCATCACTGAACTAGAAGATTCCATTTGGATCAAAGCCATAATAAATAATGTGAACCAGTATTTAAAAATTTATTGAAAAAACAATTTATGTATTTCCATTGATATCTAAGGATGAATCCTTAATCCAATTATATATCTTCCTCCTCCTATATTCTTATTCATCTATACAACAGTATGCAGAATCTACTTCAGAATCTTTATTTAGGAAATGTTCATGGCAAACTTAGGCAACCATCTATCTGTACAGTTCAGTAGAAAGATGAAAGTGATTGAAGACAAGCATAGTATTGCATGAATTGCCTAAATAAATACTTCAGATTTCCACATTATGTGTAGTTCCACTTGGAATAAATTACCAAACTTCATTCATTAATGAATATTGATTTGCTAATAATATTAGTCATTTTTTGGTAAAGTTTAGTTATCTGACCACATAGAGCCAGCCACTCATCATAGCCTTTTTTAAAATGTGTATAAATTCTTTGATATTATAGACTCCTGGATTTTACATAAGGCATCATTTCTAATTCAATTATATACACAGATGTCCACATTAGTTATATTTTGACTTTTAATTTAGAAAACATTTATACTGGCTCTATATGCATAATTTACTTTCCCAATAACTATTGAAGCAGAGGCTAGAAATGAAAGGGTAGAAACTGTATGAAAAGCTGTATTTTTATAAATTAAATGTGAAGACGTGCCAAATTAAGGGGCATTTATGTACATCTTTATGGCAACTTTCCCATTACATGAACAGCTCAAGTACCTTTACAAAAACATTAAGTAATAAATCTACTTGAGAATAAATGTAATAATGTGCACGTGCACACACACATACATATACACATACACACACGCATACATACATAGATGCTAAATTTACAAAACGTGCCAAATAGCCAGTGGCCATTATTGAATTAAGAGTAGTAGATTATGGAGTCATCCTAGATTCCAATTATATTTATACATAAATTGTGCACTTGTAAAAACCTTACAAATAATTCTGCTTTTCCAGGAAGACATTATAGGTATAACAACTTAACATGTGTAGTAAGAAAACATCTTAATATATTCTTAAAAGCACAGATTAAACAATTCAACAAACTGAAGGCTATTATGAGTAAAGAATTCTACTTATAAAGATTTGTCCATATTTTCATGTCTGAAACAACAGCATGTTGTTTGTAAATATATATATTTTAAGTTTTTAATTGTCTTAATGCAAGGAAAGTAAAGCATTTTGAAATATTTTCTGATAGAAAGCCATACACACATTTATACACACATTTAAATCAGTAGTTTATACTAAGAATATCTCTAAGGTACTGCAAAATTAAAGTAGATTTACTGTAAAATTATGCAAACTGGACAGACTATTTGAATTGTTCTCTAAAAAATAAGTGGTTGATTACATTTAAATGAGCAATATTACCAAGAGATGAGAGAAATTTAGTTGACAACATATTGTATTGTGTTCTGAGAACACCGTGTGTGAGGAATCCAAATTTCATTCTCAGGCAATGTACCGAGGCCACTTGGTACAAAAGAGAAGGTGGATAAAGTTTTAATGTTACTGTGAATAAATATATTGTTTTTTCTGGGAACATCAATACTGCCTTTGTCATGCTAATAGCACATCTCACTTAAAAATGAAATGCTAAATATTTTAGGGGTAGATCATAACATTTCAATGACTAAGATAATCAAAATGAGTCCAATTTTTATCCTGATGAGTAAATTTGCAAAGAGGGAAGAGGCTATAATTGTATACACGAAAATACCTAGTCCCACTTTAAATATATATAATCCACTGCCCACATGTAGTGCTGTATTTTCAAAGATGTAGAAGCAAAAATATTCACATTTAAACTTCTTAGGGAAATTATTGTTCTATTCAGGAAAACCAATTATACTAAGTTAACAGGGGAAACTTAGAAGAAATTCTCCTTGGGAGACTTATTCAGCTGAGGATTTCTCTTTATAGTTTAGAAAAGTAATTAAAGAGGTCTCTGGTGTGTTTTTCACCTGTAGGTCATCCCTCTCAATCTGAATTACAGTTCATGGGTAAAGTTAATGCTTTTGGTGAAATAATTAATAATGGCAATTCAATTTCTTATATACAAACATGTACATCAGAAAACTATAATTACTACATGTAACTTGGCAAGACAGCAGAGTGATTGAAGATTAATAATCATTTATGCCCTTATCTTTGGATACAGTGCCCTCATAAGAAGATCTAATGTGGACAAGCTAGCACAGGCATGTCCAGTCTGGACCTTGGAGACTCCACCTACTCCTGTGTTGCAAATCGCAAATCACTGCTATCACTGTTTTATCATTGAAATGGAAAGTTGTCAAAGGAGAGAATCATGTTTATCAGTTGTACTATTAAATAATGTGAATCACATTGGGATTGTTTTGGGAGCTGACTTCATGCACCATCCCCGACCATGCAGATACACACACGTTTAGTATGCAAAATGGAAGTGTTATTAATTGTGGTTCATCACTCTTGCTTTTCCAGTATCTCTCAAGGTATGGCTCACAGTCTGAGAGAGATTCTTAAAAATGCTTAAGGTTGGCTACAGATGTTTTAAGAAAATACAGATTCCTGCTCCTCACAGCAAACAAGAAACTTATTCTACCAGAAGGGAAAAAATATAAACAAATGATTAATTTGCTTTTTGGAAAACTTGTGACAACTCTTTCACCACGTTAGACTTCTCCTCACTACACTATCTATTCACAGGCTATCTGTATCAACTGGTGTTTTCAAGGAGAGAATCATAGTGCATAAAACATAAAGAAAGGGATAACTAGAGTCAAGATACACTAATGTATTCCAATGTCAAGAAGGTATGATTTGTGGTACTGCTTGTAATTAAGTGATAATCAAGAAATGCAAATTCCAATTATTTCCCCTGGGAAAACTACTATTAATACTATATGCTATATGGAGATGAAAATCATAGGGATGAGAAAGTAAAATTGTTCAGTCTGTATCTTATCTCTACTGGAGGTTGCAGAGACTGGGATGGAAGCATGGAGAAAGCCATGGGGGAAACCAAACTTTTGGGAATTAAGGACTGTGGCGAATGCCCCTGGTAAGAGACAGTTTTGAATGCTTTGCTGTGCATCCCCAGAAGAACATGACGATAAGGTGCAGGTAGATGTGCAGCTTCTTTATGCCCCAAACTGAATTTATTTATTTTCACTTGCTGTCTTTTAAACTAGAGTATTAACTGAATGAGCCAATGAAATGCAACAGAGTTTACATATCTTAGAGAATTATAACAATATAAATAGAAGAAGTTTTCTCTATTTTATTCCTGGAGGGAAAGGAGTGTTTGGGCACTTTTCCTGGAGGGGGAACAGAATTGACTTGTGAACCTTTTGGCAATAGAGAAATCTTAACCTCAGATTCTTAGCTGTAAAATTCCTATTCATCAGCAACTGAGTCCAAATTGGCACATTTTTAAAGGAGAGCTGGATTCACCCATCAAATACAGGGTCATACCAGGTCAATAGCACCCCATAGTCTTTGTTCCCATGGGCAATTTAAGAGACAGCTGGTTAAGAATAATACATAACTTGGAAAGAATGACATGCATTTTCAACTAGAATGAGGCAGAATATAAAGCAGAGTAACAAGAATTAATGTTTTCACCAACTACTTATTTTCACATTTTACATGTGTAATACATATTTAATGTAGGCAAGAATTGCTGATATAATTACTATAAGGTGAAATGTGTAAAAATAATCCTAGGAACAGGTAATGAATATCAGTAGCAACAGAAGTGCTTTGATGGACATGGAAAACATAAGAGAAAAAGGTTAAATGTTCTTATTATAAGAAAAATAATAAGGTTTAAATGATTTAAAACATAAAAAATTAATATACAGATATTGTCCTTTCAGTACCCGAGAAAATCATTTGGATATAAATATGAAGCATTTTTATATTCTGGTTTTCTTAAAATACAATTTTCTTCTAAAAACTAATATTTCAACTATTTCAGAAACTTTTAAAATCTGAAATAGCCATTTTTAATCTGGTTTCCAAGAAAGAAAATGATATAAATATTTACGACAAATTGGTTGCTGTATGTTGGAAACAAACAAAAAACAAGTTTTACCTTTTTGATCAAACAGGTTAGAAATAATGGGACACATGATGCCGCTCATATTCTAGAATTACCCCCAAAATAAGGGCAAGTAAAATCAGGTTCATAATTCTTTGTTATAAGAAACAATACCTTCTCAGAAGGCAAATAAAAAAAAATCCAAGATCAGTGATAATGGAGAAGAGAGTAAACAAAATGTTTAAGGATTTTAGCATTGTAAGATTTAAGTTTAGGATTGTCAATTTTTGTACAGTTGTCATAAAAAGTAAAACTTACAATTATTCTCAGTAATTCAGGTATCTTCATGTTACCTTGGCTTGAGGTAAGGACATTTTGGTCTGAACTGTTCATTCAGGTCTCTCAGCTTGAGAGCACAAGGTCCTGGGGCTGCTCTCCAGGGTGTAGTCTCCACACCTGACACTGGCTACTGTGTAATTAGTTGGGATTCATTGTATTATAGCTTAAATCTGCAACATAAATGTAATTTTGCTTTTTTCCCCCCTCCACAGTACTGACCAGCACCCCTGACATACACAGGAAAAAATCTTTATTTTCAGAAGGAACCAATCACTATGAACTTAAGAGAAATAAATCATCTGGGATCAAAAACAAGCAAATACACTGCCAAATTTTCACTTAGAGACCACAAGCCTACAAGAAAGAGAAGACTCTTTTTATGTGAGGTTAAATGATGCTTTTCAAAGCCTCTGGAGTTTGTATATATAGTTGGTGTTTACCAGTTGTTATTTGTGTCATGATTATAACACAAAGGATCACCAAATTATCTTTTAAAATCTGAAGTACAAGTCTTCATATTTTTTTAATTAACATTTGGTGCTTGCATGTATAATAAACACAGCTTGAAGATCTGGAAAGTGTAACAGAGCAAGGTGCTTTCATAAGGGAAATTATTTTTATTTTTAACATGTCCTCTTTGCTGAACTGTCAGTCACAAAATATAGATTTCATCAGCTGAAGACAATAGCCAGATTGACCCATAATGAGTGTGACTGACTGACCAATCATTAATCAATGTTACTGTAGTAATTTTGTAAGCAAAGTGTTACTACAGATGATTTGCTTTAGAATACAAGACCTCTGTAAGGGGAATAGAGCAGGTGCTTTGCTGCCACTGAGAAGGGACAGCAGAGTGACTGACACCAGTCCATTCTGCTGATGGCAAGCAAGATGCAAGCTCGAAAAAACAGCTCTCCAGAAGTCCCTCAGCTATCCTAATGGCTCTTTTCTCCCTTGAGTTGAAAGTCTCAATCATTTCAATGTTTTTGCTTACAATGGCTATGTGGATATGTTCACAGGAAGTCTGAATGAAAACAAGATACCATTTTACACTAGTATGTTATTAAAAATTTACCTCTACTATGCCTGGTGAGAAGTGACAAATCTAAGCAAATGGTTTTATTATCACTTCTGGGCTTTATCATATTAAAGAGATACGTGTTGCTAAAATATGACAACCCCTGTCACTTTATTGCTATGGTCTAGGTAATTTGAGCTAATTAATGATTTCTGTTTCATCTAACATGTTGACAAACAGATCAAGAACTCCATTTAAAGCAGTTATTGCAGGAATATACTGTGTGAGGCCTCAGGTAAGCTTTTTTGTTGAAGTGTTTTCCTCAAATAAAAAAATATAAAAATACTTTTCACTGAATGTAACTGAGAAATTGTTTGATTTGACATAGGATGAAGACACACTTTCATTTCTCGAGACAGTACACTTTGGGATTCACAGGATAACTTGCATGAGACACAATTTAATGAAAGCTCTCAAATAAGCAATTTTATTCCTATCCATGATTGCAGACATTTACAAAACCATAACATCTGAGTTCACCTTAAAAAATAACTTATATAAAGCAGTGATATACACAGCACAAAATAGTTCAGGGAAGGGGCAGGAGCAACTTTTTAATAATTAAAATGTAAACGTGAAAAAAAGGATGGAATAAAAGTCCCTACTTATGTCTACTTAAGATGTCATGTGATAATATTTTACAATGTCCTGTGGGTCGATGCATGTATGCGTATATGGCCATATAACATCCGCATATACGATACATTCTCTTTCCCACACATATACATACACAGATAATTATTTGCAGTTCAGTTTAGGGCAATTCTAATGTGCCGCTCCGTACAGTTGTTTGGATCACGTTTGGACCTGCTTTCTTCACAAAATAGGGAGAGAGCAGGAAATAAAAAGATTGGTTTGGTGTGGCCGAGATTCCTTTGTTTAACTGTACACTGTGATGAATAACTTTCTTCCGAGAGTAGTTCTGTGAAGGGCTGACTCACTGTGGTTTTCATGAGGAGACTTGGTAATGGATCACACGCTCATTGTCATGCTAGGGGAGTACTAGAAAGAAAGAAGAATCCATATTTTAATGGCAATTTTCTTATGATCTCTCATGCTTAAGCTTTTTACCCTACATAACATAAAAACAAGTAACTATAAAAAGAGTAAGTTTATATAGACAACTTAATTCTAAAATTTTTAATATTTCCTCTGGAAAGCAATTGGTCCAATTCTCTCCCAGACCCAGGAGGCTGATAATTATCCAGTCCCTCAGCATTCTCCTTCCAGACAGATTTATGTTTTGCTGGCAATTGTAATAACTTAGGGAACCAGTCCAAGGTGGATCATAACAAAATAAGCGGGAGGACTCATTCCTATCTATTAGCAGTGTGAACTGGTAAGTTACTTAACCGCTCTCAACTTTAGTCTCCTCACCTATAAAATTGGTTTAATAATATTATCTAGGGGTTTTGAGAAGATTAAATATAAAGTCCTTAAATTATGTATCTTACTGGCTACTTAGAAAATGTTCATTAAATGCTAGGTGAACAGTGGAGGTAAACCAAACCAAACCAACCCCTAGCTGGCCCTAAGTTAAAGCATTTAAAATACTTTTAAGAATCTGCTTTAGACTGTATCATATAAACCTCTTCCCTTAATATGACCCCAATCTCAATCCACAGTAGGGGCATGGTTCTTACATGCTTACTTGGCACTCTGATCCCCTAGACAAGGGATTCAAAATGAGGCTCTCAGAAATGTGCAAAGAGTGGCCTCAAAAATGATTTAGAAAGGAAGAAGAGCAATTATTTTGTTAATTATGCCAGTCTACCTTCATGCTATTGAGGGACAGACTATGACAAAAGAAGTTCTAGAACAGCACCGTCCAGGAAAATTTCCTTCAGTGACAGACCTGTCCTACAATCTGTGCAGTCCAACACAGAAGCCCCTGGCCACGTATGGCTACTGAGCACAAGAAATGTTGCCAGTGCAACTGAGAAACAAAAAATGTTAATGTTATCTAATTTTTATTTATTTAAATTTTAAATATCTACATGCAGCTTGTGGCCACAACTTTGAACAATCGTTCTAAATTGGTTGAACTGTGGGGAGAGGCATTTAATCTCACATAGTAATGGTTTCTAGATTAAAAAAAAAACTTCTAAATTAAAATGTAAATGTGGACCCTAAAATATTTTAAGTGTTTTATTGAAAACCTGTAATGACTATGGCAAAAGGTGATTCCTTTCAACATGCTACTAATGGTTGTGCCTCATGAAAAGGCAGAGGGATTGGTCTAAGGGATTGGTCCTAGGCTTCTGGGACCAATCAGGAACAGTGAGGCTTCTAAGGAGAGAACATGACTTTTTAGAAAGGTGGCAGACAGAGAACAGAATGAATAGATGGGCTGCTGGGTACAGAGGTATGAGGTGTATGCTGAGATAAGGATGAACCAAAGTAAGAAGGAAGGATTTCCCCGGGAGAGCAAAGGGTGATCATGGCTCTGGTGGAAGACCTCTGCACCACAAGTCACTAGGGCTCAAATAAAAAGCACATTGTTCCTGAGTAAAGGTGGAGAATGAAGCTGGGTAAAGGGTCACTAGACCATGGGGGAAAATTATTAATCCTTCAAACATGGGCCACATCCTGGAAAATTTACTTATTAATCATTTAATAGCCTGAAATTTTGTTTCAGTACAAGAAAGCTAAGTCACAGTTAATTGACTCCAATGTTGGATAATAGTAAATATAGGGTGATAAAAAGGGGATACTGCCAGAGAAGAGAAAGATTCAGTTGGATAGACAAACATCTCTCCCTTTACTCTTGATCATGGCAGCAAAAAGCAAAGCAAAGCAAAACCAAACCAAACACGGAAACACTCAAAGACGAGGGCAGTTGATGGAGCTCACCTGACCCTGTGCTGGAATGGGAATGTGCCCCATTTCATCACAAGGTACCATGCATAGTCTTGCAAGACAAATTATATCCTCGAGCTTCAATGAGTTATCCACAGCCTTTGACTAAACAGAATTATGTTTTGTAGTTTAATTTTAGGGGAAAGAATAAACAATAATAAATGGATATCAAGGTTTTATTAGAAGTAGGAAAAAATCAAAAGTATATGGCAAAATGGGCACTGAGAAATTTAATGATGCATTACACAGGACCATTATTTACAATCAGAACTGGCAATCTAATCAGTGATGTCCAGTAGCACTTTCTGTGATGATGGAAATGTCCTACTGTGCTGCTCAGCACACACGTAGCTACTGAGTTTCTATTTGCATTTAGTGCAAATACAAACTGAAAATTCAGCTGTATTTAATTTTAATTAATTTAAATTTAAATAGCACAGTTACGCCATTGATAATTATTTAAAAAAAATAGATTTTATTGAGTTTACTATGCCAGTAATCTAAAACAGTAAGTTACTAAAGCATTTCAGAAAGAACCTCAAAGGAAATGTTTGAAAAATTCCTGGATAAATCATAGTTAACTACAGAGACTATCTCATTGAATGCACATTCCAAATAATCAGGATTTTAAAAGTTCTTGAATCCTTTTTCCGTAGTACTCCAGTTAATTTGTATATCATATAACATTGGGGAATATTCTTAAAATATGTAGTAGTCCTCATCCTAATACACATTTTGTTAAGAGATGTACATATGTAAACATACACACATGCGCATACACAGTTATCAAGTATTTTACTGGTTGCTACCATCCTGTAACACCAGTAATTGTTAACATTTTTAACCTGTGATATTTCAAATGTTCCTAGCAAACCTTATAGAAAAATAATAATTTGTTACTAATTCATTGAGAAGTTAAAAGAAATAGGTTTTCCCAGAGAGGAAACTGAAAAAAAAAAAAAAAAAAAAAAGGAGTATAATATTATAGAGAAAATAAGGAACACATTCAATCAGAAAGGATTAAAGCATTAGCTCCAAGAAAATTAGCAAGCATCTAATGAAGTGTAATTTTTGAGTAGGAATAACTGAAGAATGATATGCTAATCGTATTTGGTACAGTAAGATAGAATGTATTTATGGCTGAGTGTCTATCTACATGAACAATGTGCTATTTGTACTCCTAAGGCTATAGACTGCTCATCTTTCAGCTGCCTTTATTGACACTGTTTCATTAAGGGGAAATCACAAAATTTCTAGGAAAACTGGCAGAATATGAAAGCAAGAAGGACTTTTTCTATTGATTGCTATTCTTCAAGGTGCCACGGAAGTAGCTTATATTTTTCCAGAAGAAAAGGAAGAGTAGGTGTTAAATGGGGTGTCATAAATGGAGACATAAAATATTCATGGTGTACTGTACTTGGCCATACTTCAATGTTTCTATTGTATTGCTGCATCAATATGTGATAACACATTGTATCAAAATGTTGTGATATCAGGTTGCCCTGTTTCAAAATTACTCTGAGTATTCTTCTCCATAGAGGATAAAATGGTTCTTATAAAGCTGTAAACAATATTACTTTTTGATTTAGCAAAAATTAAAACCTAAAGATATTATTTTAAGCATATATCAACTTATTTTACCTAAACTATATATATATTTTTTTAATTTTAATTTTTATTTATTTTTCTCAAAAGTTGCATTTAAATACATGTTATCAAACATAACAGAAAAAAAACAAATTTTCAGAAGCTGTACACACTATTCACTGAAAACATTTGTTGAGGCAAATAGAAAAAAAAATTATTACAATCATAATTTTTCTAACTTTGCACAAAATTATAAGCAGATTACAT